>NHTK01006048.1:0-49318 GCA_002938355.1 Panaeolus cyanescens | reverse complement strand
CTAACGCCTTAGGTTTTTTGAGCGTGGTGCTCCGGCTTTCCATACACCTGGGCTTTCTGCAATACTAGCCTGCATTATTCGCGGTATAAGGTCGGCACTGGTTTCTTCGGGATGGGCAGTGGATCATGCGATGCGAGGTGTGTTTTCAGGTATCATGCGACGATTTGTCTTGCACTATATGAGCCGTCTGAGTTGTGACTGGGCAATCAGAAATTTCAGAGCATGAGCGCAGGCTTGTGTGCATCTGCACACATGTTCCCACGATCAAAACAGGACGTCGTGAGCGCTCTTTTCGGTCGACATTCTTGAAACCTTGTTGCAAACTTGCTCGCAGTGGCTAGCCAGGGGGCCACGCCTCATAATATATTTCCTATTAGGACATTGCCCTTGAATAGCATTTGGTATCTTGAGTCCGTGATAAATTGGTTTTGACAAAGCGGAAACGGTCAGAAGTAAAATTATAAAAGGCAATTAAGGCCTTGGTCACTTGCGAGCAGAATTGGCTCGTGCTCTGTTTGCAAGTGTCACGTAGGCTCGCCCTCGTGCTCTGATTTTTTTTTTGCAAGGGTTACATTCTATAACAACCAGTTACCACAGTGATCCTACGGACATAAAGCGCGATATATAACGGTCAAAAAAACGCTCCAACGATGTAAATGTGGGCATTTTGTTCGCAAGCCCGCGCTTGTGCCCTGGAATTTCTAACTGCCCTCTTCCGTGCCCGTCTGACTCCTATAGCTATGATTAAATCTACGATTGTATGTCGAATTACATTGGTCAAGATACAACAACTGATAAAATTTATGAAAGCATTCCAGCAACAGCGCCGTCGTAAGCAGGCTTCTTGTTGTAGTTCTATTATGAAAAGGTTTCAAAGAAGTTAGCACGAGCGACAAATCATCAAAGCATAATACGTACGTTATCCCAGGGTAGTGCGGCACCGTAGCCATTGAAAACACTTGGGATCCAAGAGTACTAAGAGAAAGAGAGCGAGTCAACGTCATTTAAAATTCTAATGCATCTAAACTGTCGAACGACGCACCTTGTCAGTTAGCCCCCACATGGAGATTCCGACACAAGCCTTGACTGCCTTGCAAGCAGCAAAAACGGTTTGATAGTCTTTCTGCTGTTGTAATAAGTTTGCCTGGGTAGCGGGAGTTGGCATCCGAATGTCCAGCTCAGTGATGGCCACTTCAACGCCAGCGGCTGCAAATTGGGCGAGATTGGCTTGGAATGTGGAAGGAACCTGTCCAACGATAAGGTGTGCTTGTACACCAATACCGTCGATAGGCACCCCTTGTGCCTTGAGTTTCTTCACGAGATTGAGAAGTCCCGCGGATTTGGCATTGGTTGAATCGGTGTTGTAGTCATTGATCTAGGATAGCATATTCAACGTTAGGTAAGCGCTGGAACTAGTGAATGTATATATGGCTTTGACTTACATAGAGCTTAGCATCAGGGTCTGCAGCCCTCGCTGCTCGGAAAGCGATTTCAACAAAGCTCTCCCCAAGTGTGTTGGAGAAAACTGAAGATCGCAATGTGCCGTCCTCGTTAAAGATCTCATTCACAACGTCCCATGCGTCTGTAGACAGCAAGGTCAGCAATGTGATACTTTCGGTATAATCAATATATCCTCATACATCTGGAATTTACGAGTTAGTAAAAGGGGATAACGTCGGCTGGTTCTTAGGCGCTCACAGTTTGCCCTTGAAATGAGTCACAAGGTTCGTAACATGGTTTTGAATAACAGATGTCAAAGTAGCCGCATTAAAGCCACCATTCGACACCCAAGATGGAAGCTGGGAGTGCCACACGCAAGTGTGTCCTGGTTATAGTGTCGAACATTTCGTAAGCGCCCATTCCTGACCCCCGAAGAAACGTTAGACACTCACCTCGGATCATAAAATTACGCTGTTGAGCCCATGAAACGAGTTGATCTGCAGTTGAGAAGGTGAATACGTTCCGGGAACGCTCAGTTGCATCCTGGTAGTAATAACACCATAAGTCAAGTGCTCGTGAATGTGTCGGCAAAACGAAACATACCCATTTCATACTGTTGGCCTACATAGAATTCAACAATCTTGCTTGAGCGTCGCAAAAATTGGCATAGATAATTGTGCCTTACCGGGGTTACCATGTTGTATTCACGCTGATAGGTGCTCACGAAGGTGGCATCGTTGAAGTCACCTCCAGGGTCAGTGGCACCACCGACGTACTTCCAGCCTATGGACTTTCCGATTGCCGCGAGGCCAGAACCAGTTGGCTGAGGACTTGACGATGTCGTTGTTGGTGATGAGGAAGTTGTCGTGCTTCCTCCTCCTCCACCGCTACCCTGAAGTACAGCCAATGGGATCAGTTACAGTTGTGAAGAAAAGAGAAAAGCTGAATTCGCAAGGGACTGACAGGGATACATTGAGAGTAGTAGGGATTGCTGTATGTACAGGTATAGCCTGACACACATGTCTGAATATAAAACCAATTGTTAGCGAAGGTCTTTTCCTGCAAGGGAATATATCAACCGTTGGACCAGTCCACCCCTGACCACCACCTGGAAGAAATCAGACAAGTGTAACAACTTCGTTGTGATGCCTCTTACATTGACCCCAAGCTGGAGATTGAGCAAGGGCGACAGGAGCAGCAGCGACGAGCGCCGAAAGGCCTAAAAATTTAGCTGAAAGAACCATTCTAGAAAGTGGGTGACTGACCTCAGTCAGGGCTTTGACGGTGGGGCTTTATACTCCCAAAGAAACAGATCGGGAGCCGGTTCCAAACATCCAATTATCTCATTAACGTTGCAAATGTTCGAATAACTGTGACGCCCAATGCGAGCTAAAAATAGATGATACTCCGTAGACGCGGCTGCAATGGTTTTCCCCGAATGATAGGGGCTTGGCTTTAATAGCGGTGGAGGGCGCTGGTGAATGGCCCCTACTTGCACGTAGCTTTAGTCATGTATCACCAGTGATGTACTAGTGGTGTCGCACAGGCCTTGTTAGATTGAAACAAAACGAGTGGACAGTGGTTGAGATATTCTATGCTTTAGGCATTGGAGTTATAATTAGGTAGCAGAATTTCTGAAGATCTGCAGCTGTGAGTAATAGGAGGATTTATGAAGGTAGTTTTTCCGTATTGAAGGATAGGAGCAAGTATTGTATACAGGGATAAATGTTTAAACGTTTAGCGCGATGCCACCTGTGCATTCTACAATACTAACCAGCAGTATTCACGGTATAAGGTCGGCATTGGTTTCCTCGGGATGGGTAGTGGATCATGCGAAGCGAGGTGTGCTGTCGTGTGTCACGCGACGATTTGTTTTGCACCTAACTTCATTAAATCCGATGAAACGCAGGTACGATGATGGATTCCAGCCCACAGGTCAAGTTGTTAGATATCGATGCATTGATAGAACTATCGAAAATTAAATACAGGTGGAACAAGCCTGGGTTATATTTGTGATGATGAAGACAACGCCGCTTAGGAACGAAGGCCTGCAACAATACCGTCATAGGCGGGCTTCTTGTTGTAGTTCTAATCACATAGAATTGAGTATACATGAAGCAGGTGACCGAAATGAAACCACAAACATTATCGAATGGCAGTGCAGCGCCATAGCCAGGGAAGGTATTGGGAACCCAAGAATACTAAAATAGAGAGAGGGGGATATAATAAGCATCGCGCTTCTAATTCTTAATTATAAGCGTGCACATACCTTATCTGTCAAACCCCAAACTTGAATACCAACGCAAGCAGGGACCCGCTTGCATGCCGCAAACACAGTCTGGTAGTCCCTCTGCTGTTGGGCCAAGTTCGCCTGACTGGCAGGAGTTGGCATTCTGATGTCCAACTCCGTGATTGCAACTTCAACACCAGCAGAAGCAAACTGCTGGAGGTTAGCCTGGAAAGTCGAGGGGACTTGTCCAACAATGAGATGAGCTTGTACACCAATACCGTCGATGGGGACACCCTGTGCTTTCAGTTTCTTGACGATGTTGAGGACAGCCGCTGACTTAGCGTTTGTCGAATCGGTGTTGTAATCGTTGATCTAATGCGTCCAGTGAGATCACGCTGTGCTATGACTGGATGTGCGACGTACATAAAGTTTAGCATTAGGATCTGCTGCTCTTGCTGCACGGAAAGCAATCTCAACAAAGCTTTCTCCAAGGGTATTGTAGAAGACGGAGCGTCTAAATGTTCCATCTTCATTGAAGATTTCATTGACAACATCCCAGGCATCTTCATGGCGCAAAATGGAGAGTTAGTTACACGTAGCTTGAACGACTTTCAATATACGTACAACTGAAGTGCCATCAGTGAAATGTTCAGACTACATTTAAAAATAGGAGTGACATACAGTTTTCCCTTGAAGTGTCCAACGACTTGTGTGACGTGGTTTTGGATGATCTGGGTCAAAGTGGCAGCATTGAAGCCTCCGTTGGAAACCCAGCTGGGTAGTTGAGAGTGCCAAACGCAAGTGTGACCTGCAGTTGCTCAACGAAAGTGTTTTACAGGCCAGATTGAAATAACCACTTACCGCGAATAATCATATTTCGTTGTTGCGCCCATGCTACCATTTGATCAGCAGTGCCGAAGGAGAAGACATTGCGGGATCGTTCAGTGGCATCCTTTAAAGGAACAAGGAAGGGCATTAGTCGTGAGGCCTGACACGTAACCGTCACCAAGATGCAAGTGCATGCTCACCCATTTCATGCTGTTGACCTTTATTATATGAGTCAATCGCAAAACTCAACAATACAGAGGCGAAAACAGAGCGTACAGGAGTAGCTGCATTGAACTCTCGGGTATAGGTGTTGACGAAACCAGAGTCATTGAAGTCGCCTCCGGGATCCGTTGCGCCTCCAACGTATTTCCACCCAATCGATTTCCCAAGAGCTGCAAGTGTCGATCCTGTGGGGGTGGGGTTGCCGCCTGTGGGGCTGCTGGTCGGTGTTGTGGTTGGTGTTGTGGTAGTGGTAGGTCCTGGGTTGCTTCCCTATGGACGAAGAAGACATGAATTGAGGGCAGTGTGCGTAATTAGGCAGAGTATTGTGACTAACCGGGAGACATTGTGAGTACCATGGGTTGCTATATGTGCAGACGGAGCCTGCCTCGCAGGTCTGAAGAAGAGAGTAAGACAACCATTGAAAAAAAGTTGGAGATACACGAACCGTAGGTCCTGTCCAACCTTGACCACCACCTGTGTTCAAAAAAGCAATTGGTATGGGTCAAATTGTATTCCTGGGGATCACTCACATTGACCCCACACTGGGGACTGTGCAAGCGCAAGAGGGGCAGCAGAGACAAAACCCACAAGGGCGATGAATTTGGCTGAGAGAAGCATGGGAGGGGAAGGTTGCAAATAAAAGTACTGGTTGTGGCCTTTCAACAGCAGATTTTATACGTCTCTTACCCTACCCAATTTGTACAAACTCTTCCACCTGGAATCCAGTCCACGGTCATTTTACGCACACTTGAAATTGTCAAATGACATCCAGCAACACGTATATCCCTGCCAGTAGCAGTAGAAAAGTGCGCATGAATGCGTAACACGAATATCCGGGCGCGCGGGTGCTATGATTTTTCTCCGTTATGAAAGATAGGGGAGCGACAGCTTGAATAACAGGAAGGGCTCAGCGTCTTGGCGTTTGGCCAGACATGGTGGAGTTTTATACGACCGGATTAAGGTCGGCGGTTATTTCTTACAAAGAAAATCGTGTTGGAAGCCCATGGCCTAAAAAGCTTTTACGATTGGGACGCTATAAAAACATTATAAGGAGAGGTTTGTATATCTATACTCGAACGCGCTTACCTGCTTTATGAGAGGAGCTCCCAGATCAAAGCGTCCTGTTTTCCAAGTCACAAACATTAGTCTCCATATGTCACCACACTGTAAGTGGAAGATGGTACAAGGTCACTTACTCGGAGGAATTGTAGTTGGTTTAGTTGCCAAGAACAGTGAGCTGGCCTTTAACTGGGCAGTGTTAAACCATTCAAGCGCGCACCATGTTTTTGTGTCAATCTACCTCCGAGCCAGAGTCCAAGGAATGTGAGAAGAACACTGGAGAAAGATCCGAACGACATCTCATCGAACGAGCACAATAGTCCCGTAAACAAGCCTGATGCATCTTGAAACGGTAAATCAACATTAGGGAAAGATGCTAACAGGTCGAGGAGAGTTAAATGGTTAAACTCAGATGAACGACAACAGAAACAAAAAGCAGAGAGAATGTGAAGTGAGATTGCTAACTGTCAAACCATCCTGCTTGAATCATTTCTTCCGCGAGACCTGTCCACTCACGCCGCCGTCCTTTGCGTCCAGCCAGCTCCGTTGCAAACCTGGGACGAAGCCATAAGTATAAGGCGAGATTTAAAGAGAAAATACCAACCGTAGGCATTCATCCAACCTCCATCGACCTCCTTCATTACTTATGGAAGTATCCTCTTCTCCGTTCCACGAAGGGGTATAAGGTGAGCCAGGGCATATCTTCCTACTCAAAGCATAGATCATCCCAGCAATAAAAGCATCCTGCGCCCCAACTTCATCTACGAGACTGTCGTCCGTGTCCGTGTCTACTCCCCTCTCTGTCCTTTGCGAATCATCATCACGTTCGTAATCATCAGTCATAAACTGGCTGCTTTCGTTCGTCCCCTCTCCTTGCCTCGTATGTGATCGACCTCCAGTGTTCTGCTGGTGAGGATGTGGGTGATGTTGCCGCTGCCCTTTATCACTGTCATGGCTAAAATCAGACGTCCGGTAGTGGCTACCTGATGCAGTGAACGCATGAGACGAGGGCGTTCTGCTCCGGCCGTCTGCCCAAAAGTCACTCCCGCTTCGAACGGATTGCACCTCGGTTACAGTCAAGTTGTTGGTGAAGGCAGCGCTGTTTTGGTGCTGGTGGTTTGCTGCTGTTCGTGCTTGGGGTGGTGGTTTTTCTTCGACCCAGCCTGAGCTTTGGAAGTATTCCTTGGTAGGTAAAGAGAGAACAGCAGCCCCCTCCTTGCCCCAATGTGCGACAAGTAACGCATGGGGTGGCACATTAGAGGCTAGAGAGAGAAGAAACGCGCGCGGTGAGCTCCCATAATGAGGTGAGCTTGCTTGCGCGTAATGTTTGTTGAAGAAGAGAACATCTGCGTGTGGTATGAGCTAGACAAAAGCAGTTTAGTCTACGATGAGGTCGGAATTTTGTCCAACTCGTACCGCTTCGACTCCTTGCCGCCCTTTCCTCCCCACATCCACACTGAACACGCAATGACTTCTCCACTTCCGCTCGCGCGCGAGTCCATCTAGGCCTGTTATATTGCTCAAGGTAGTTTTGACCGACCTTCCTTCGAAATGAAGCCAGTCAAAAGGAGCTGGACTGTTGGGGTTGTAAAGGGCAGGTATCGTGGGTGGTCTAGTCCCTGATTGTGAAGGACGTGGTGAGGCGGGATTGGAAGATACATAATTAGGTGCCGTAGGTGTAAGTGTTGGGGTTGTTTGAACGTGCTGAGGATAGTTTTCTGGGGCGAGCAAGGGTCCTAGCAGGGAGACGAAATCCTCGTGTGTGATATCAGGAAGAGGGTTGTGGTTCACCACTGTTTTCGTGTTGTCCTCCGCTGGAGATGGTATCAGAATAATTTGGAGTTAGAGGTGAGATGATGCCTCACCTGAATGCAAAACCCAAGCTGTTGGAACACCTGAATTCCGCCAGATCTTACAGTATTGTGTCATGACGCCTTCAACTTCCAGATCTCGCAATATCGCGCGACCTTCTTCGTTTCCAGCTAAAGGGGCGACGAGTACAGCTTCAACTGCTGGAAACTGAGCTAAGAGCGACAATAACTATAGAAAGGGGTTAGTACTGAGTACAACCTTGTCATGAAGAGTTCAGACATACCATGTTCGCGGATCCTCCTCGTGCTTTTTCTACAGAATGTGCGCGTATAACAGTTGATGGTGCTGGATGGCATGGTAAAGAAAGGGTATGGGTCATAAAGAGCGTTCCTGAAGCGACTATCCGTAGTGGTTTTGTCTGTGGGGGGAAGTATTGCCCTTCTTCAGTACGTTCGCGTCGTAATCTGGTCATGCTAGATGGTATCATTGAGTTGAATTGTCCGATATCCAAGAATTAACAGAGGGTATATGATTGAATATGAAGAAGAAACAGTCAAAACATAGCATCCGTGACTTTCAAGGTCAACGTCAACGGACAAAACAGTGTCAACATCAACAGTCGCGGCGACAAGCGATTACAATTTAAACAGGAAATTCTGTAATTTACAATCAATTTTAGTAATATTCAACACTTACAATCGTTTTTTGACCGATGACATGGAGGGGAAACAACAACCAGACAATTTGATTCCTCAAAAATAAATTCTATCATACTTTTAGTAAGGGTCTTAATAACAGGTTCGTCGGTTATCCGACAGGCGACACGCTTCGATTTTTATGCCATGTCTACGTCGCCGTCGCCCTCATTGCTCCCATCAACGCTCTCCCAGTCATCGTCGTCACCCGCAGCATCGCCTTCTTCCATGGGTGATGGATGAATTCCCATTGCTTCTAGTTTCGCTATAAGCTCTTGGACATGCTCCATCAGGGGTTTGTCTGGGTGGTCTTGATTTCGGTGCAGCTGAGGAATCATGAACTCTGAGTTCTCAGATATGAGAAAAACCAATACATACCACTTGACATGTCTCCAGACAATCCCGAGCATCCTTGGCTAGTTCCTGCCATGTCAATTCATCGAGAATCCCTCCATTTTCCTGTGCCTGTTCCGCCATGAGATAAAAACACCACCCTTCCAGGTACCAAGCTTCGACTTCCTGGTCATCCGATGCCATAATTCCGTGTAGCACAAGTAGTGCAGGGGTATAGAGTGCAAGCTCGAGGAACAGTTTAACAAGCGACACGCGATTGGGTATAGGTGGTAGTTTAGGATCGTCTGGAAAGATATGGGTAAGTTGATTGTCTTTACAGATGCATGGGAAGACATACCAGGCTCAAGGTCTTTCCATGCAGACCACGCTTGCTCTAAGCATTGTTTTGCTTCATCGGGTCGTTGCTGTGACATTCGAACGGATGCTAAGGTTTGGAGGGCTTCCGGGTTTCCAGGATCTGCCTGGAGAGCCATTCCGAGCAGTTCTTCGCAAGTCTTTTCAGCCTCTGGCTCAAAGCTAGACATGCGTTTAGCGATCACGTCCCAAATATTGCAAATATAACAAACCAAAGGTCATAGGATGGATCCATCCAGAGTTCCACCTGGCCAATGAGTGCTCTTACGATGTTAGATTTAATCTCTGCTTCGTCGTTTTTAGAGTTCTCGTCCTCTGCCCGCTCTTTCCCTTTTAGCTGAGCCGAAAGAATATTAACGGCAGCTTGGAAATGTTGGATCGCAAGTTTTGGGTCATCCTCTGTGAGTTGCGCAAGATAAAGATGCGCTGACGGCGGTGAAGGACTAGGAGCGTCGGGATTTGGAGGCAGTAGAGATAGAAAAGCCTAAATTTGCCTGCCACATTAATCGAGATGAGCATTTCGATGATCAAGGATGCTCACCTCTTTCGCTTCCTCGATTTCTCCTGTTTCTAGCAAGCAAACGCCGAGCATCTCCTTTGCCTCTACATTTTTTGGACTCTGCTCAAGAATCCGGCGCACAAATCTGAGTGCTAATTCATAATCGCACTGAACGATGAGGCTCTGTGCTTTTTCGAAGAGAGATTGTACGGAGGGTGCTGATGACTTTTGCGTCGACGCCTCCGATACTTTTGAATGAACTTTGTTATTTTTTGTCCTTGTCCGACCCATCGAATCTATAGAAATGAGAATAAAAGTAATTAAAATCAAGAAATTTCATAGATTTTAGGGAATGTCACGTGATGAGAATTAAATTATGAATTCATTCCGAATTTCCTTTCTTTTTCTTGTTCTCTTACAACCATCTTCAGTCGCTCAAATGCTCATGATCACACGAAACTCTTCATAATTCCAAATATTTCTTGCATTTATTATTGTTACTATATGAACAACAGTTCAGGTTTGTATGAATGTGAACCTGCCAGCTCAGTCCCCAGCGACGACCTTTATCTTGAACGACTCGACGCCTTCTTTCAGAAGACCATCGCAGATATTAAAGCTTTTGCGGAAAGGGAGTCCCGCCCCTATGAAGAGGTCTCAAAGCCTTTTTGCTGTACAAAGCACCATGGCTAACCTCCAAATTTATTGGTCACTTTCATTCTCCCATCTGCATCATTCAGACACGTAGGAACGTAGCGCAATGGCACGCAAAGCATCTGTTCCAGGTTTCAACATCAGCTTCAAATATTCCATCAGAACATGGTCTGGATAGAATTGTCCGAGGTCGGTGCCGTGTATATCTTTCTTGCTGTGCCGTTCAAAAGGTCAATGTTTGCTGGCAGTCCGCAACATTCTTAAAGATGTTTCACATGTTCTGGAAGCCTTATCTGATACAGCTGGTGTACAGTCTTTCGTATTGGCTGTCAATCCGTCGGATCCCACTGATATGGGTTTCCTGGGAGGTTCTCTCTTGGGTCGAGAGTTTTGGAGGGGCTTGAGGAGTGGAGGCGAACAGGGTGCTCGTGCCTTCAAGACCACTTGTATTAATCGTCTTCCCAAGAACCCATCTAGCCATCCTTTCAATCAATCCACTTCACAAGTAACTTCAAGTACGCCTTCACCGGCTCCAACTCCCTCTGTCTCTCTAGCCTCTAAATCCGGACCGTCCAAGTCTCTTAAGACTGAGCTCTACGAAAGCGTTCGCACAGCGTTGAGGTGGGTATATGAAGCTTGATTGATTTCATGCACTAATTTGATCGTTTTCCAAAATGGCATAGAGCAGTCAGTGGGCATCGTACGGCTGAAATGAAATGGACAAACCCTGAACGCTTGGATGCTTTTGGAGTTCGTTTGGTTGGATGGCCCGAAGGAATCCCGCAGCAGAATCCTTCAACCCTCAAGTCTAGTCAAAATCGCCAGTTGCTGGATGCGCTTCAGAAGGGGACCATGAAATTTGAACGATTATTCGGCGACCCTGTTGCACAATCGTCATCTGATACAGATAAAGCCAAGGCTCAAACCAGTCCGGATAAACAGCTTGAAGAAGACGATTTTTCATGGGCCTACGATTCGGGACCTTCGGAGGCAAGCCAGGTCACGCTGCCAGCTGAGGATAGTCAATCGTCGCGCTCTACATCCGCAAGTAGGGCCCCGACGGGTCCACTCTTGAAACCAAAGAGGGACCCCCTTCCCACACCACAATCGCCAGTTATTTCAGAAATGGACGATAGTCCATGGCGAATGGATACTTCACAAATGGACATCAGCTCCGGTTTGGGCACTTACAACGTTGATTTTGGCTGGGATGAATTTAGTGATCATCTCCTCAGCACGATTGGAAGTGATTGGGATAACGAGTCTTCTGTAGTACGGCCTAAGAAGCGACCACGGACAGAGAACGAGACAGACGATGCTAACAGTGATGCTATTTCTCAGCAGGAAGTCGGGACGTAGTGCATGTGAACCCTTAACTTGATTCAATGCTCATTCTTTACGCGCACATAACAAGCCCCTTCATGTTTTGTTCTATGGTATCATCGATTGAGTTGTTTTCTCAAAAGGGATCTAGTGTCTATTTTGTGCGGTATGTTTCATCTCCTACTTATCGTTTTATTAAACCTGATAATGGCCTAATTTTCTCCCCAGAAGTTGTTCCAAGCATCTAGAGAACCTTTTTCGAAAGGGTTTCCTGGGATTTTGAGTTTACCGATATTCTTGTATGCAGGCGGGCCGCACATGTTCTTCTATTTTAAGCTTCTCGACGTCGGTCCGGCATCATAAAGTCTATGACTTCGACCTTGGCAATGTTTCGACCGAATACATTGTGGGGTGTTTATCGGTTATGGTTTTCATCTTTGCTTCACAGACCTTTGGAAATGTTTAATGGAGAAATTAGCTCGAGTTTCAAGAGCTTCGACTCCCATCATCATATCAAGAAATCCTGTATATGTGGGAGTGTCCGTGTACACGTATACGACCCTACACCATTCAAGCTATTCCTGACAAGGTTTCAAGGTGTATGCTCATAACAGGCATGGATTACGAACCTTCTGACCAAAGAATTTCGGAGGTTGAGCTTGGTTCCCCCATCAGATTGGTGAAGTCTTCTTTATTCCGACGCGAGCTCGAACTTATTTCGACCTTTTGCAGATGAACATGTGTCTGGTTCTTTCACAAGTCACCGGTAAATTCTCGTTAACGTAGTTCTCATCTTCAATGTACCCCAGACGTCAGAAGGTCATCCGACGCGAGGACCAACGCTTGTTTGTTTATTTTTCCGTGAGTCTAATTGTTGCAAGATTAATAACAACCTCACACCGATAATCGCTAGCTCCAATACCAGCAGTTACGCTGCAAACTTCGTGTAAAGTCGCCAGAATTTCGGGGCTGTTTTTGTTGGTGAACTGCTGATTGAAGCATGTCGAATGTCGTTTTGCATATTTTACCGCTGATCTAGGCCGATCCTCTCGGCACAGAGTGGTATAAAAACGCAATGAATTACTGGTAGAGCGCTCAGGCTACAAGGGTCAACATGTTTACCTTTAATTCCCTCCTTTCTGCAGTTCTTTGCAGCGTGCTTGTGGTTAAAGCTGTGCCTTTTGGGTCGTATGAAGTCATCGAGCCGCGTCAACAACTTGCCTCTTATGATTTCATTGTCGTTGGCGCCGGAACTGCTGGAGCAACAGTTGCTAGCAGACTAGCAGAAGATCCAGATGTAACCGTTCTGCTCATCGAGGCAGGGAAACTGTGCGTTAACTTCTTTTGTCGGTGAAAATTGGGTGCTTAATCATGTCCCTAGAGATGGCGGCGAACCATTTGTCACCATCCCTCGCAACGTTGGAGGCGCTATGCGTACCCAATATGATTGGAATTTTACCACTGTTGCTCAGCCTGCACTTAACAATCGTCAAATCGGAATTCCAGCTGGGAAGGTTGTGGGAGGATCGTCTGTCCTGAACGGCATGCTCTTTGACCGTGGTGCTGCGGCTGATTATGATGCTTGGGCTGAGCTCGGTAATCCTGGCTGGGATTTCAAGGGCTTGTTGCCCTATTTCAAAAAGGTGTGTTGGCCAGCCACACTCGTTGATATCAAAAACTATCCTTACCTGCTTGACAGTCGGAAACGTTCACTCCTCCTCCTCCTGCACTTGCTGCAGAATTTGGCATCACATGGGACTTGGAAGGTCATGGCACAGATGGCCCAATCTACTCTACGTATCCCAGATACCTTACAAACGACAAGAAAGTCTTTTTCGCTGCTCTGAACGAACTGGGCATCCCAACCGAATTGGATGGTGCTGGTTCTGAAGGTCGTGCTCTGAATGCATTCTGGGCACCCAACTCTCTCCATCCTACCAACATGTCTCGCTCCTTTGCTCGCACAGGATACTATGACCACGCTATTCAAAGATCCAACTTCCACGTACTTTTGCAACAACAGGTCACCAAGCTTGTTGCTGATGACATCAGCACTTCTCCCGTCCGCTTTTCTGGGGTGGAATATGCTGCCAGTGCTACCTCTCCTCGTCAAATCGCCCGTGCCACGAAGGACATCGTCGTTTCTGCTGGTGTCGTGGGGTCTCCAAGAGTCCTACAGCTTTCGGGAATCGGCCGTAAAAGTTTGTTGGAGCGCCTCAACATCCCCGTTGCGGTTGACTTGCCCGGCGTTGGTTCCAATTACCAAGATCATGGGTATTCCAGCGTTTTCAGCTTCTGTGAGTAGGGTCTTGTTGTGTGGTTGTGTTCCTTGACTTATTTGATTTTGACTTTCAGTCCTTCAAAGCCCCAACGCACCTGAACCTCCTAATCCCGAGCAGTTGTACCTTAACAATCGCACGGGACCTTGGACAGTCAGTGCTCCAAACTGCCTTGCCTTCATTCCTTTGCACTCCGTGACCGACCACACCAACGCTGACAAGATCGTGGACGCCATCATCTCCTCTGATGCCTCCTCGTTTGTCCCTCCCGGTACTGACAGTACTGTTCTTGCTGGATACGAGAAGCAACGCGAAATCCTTGCCAAGCACCTCTCGACGCTCGAAATGGGCGCCATTGAATTTGCATGGGGAGGAGGTAGTATCACCATCTCCCAAGCACACCCTCTCAGCCGTGGATCCATCGAAATCAACTCTGCAGATCCATTCGTGTATCCCACCATCGATCTGAGGTACTTCTCCGACCCACTTGACTACAACATTACTACCACTGGATTCCGGTTCGCGAGGCGCACGATGGCGACGAATGCTGCTCGACCATATAACCCTGTCGAGTTTAGCCCCGGTGCGCAGGTTACGACGGATGAGCAGTTCAAGACCTTTATCAATCAGCAGTGGTCGACTATGTTCCACAGCAGCTGCAGGTGAGTCAATGTCTTTTGTGTTAGCTTGGAGACAAGTGCTGAAATTTATCTTCAAAGTAACCCGATGCAGCCCCGCGAGCTTGGAGGCGTTGTTGATCCAGAGTTGAAGGTTTATGGTACTGCCAATGTGCGGGTCGTTGATGCCTCTATATTCCCTTTGATTCCTGGGACCCATACCCAGGCTACGACCTATGCTGTTGCTGAGAAGGGCGCTGACCTGATCAAAGCATCGGCATAGAAGTTGCACACCTGAACTTTTCCCACTTCACGATATGATATGATACGGTTGTGTGTAAATACATAGTTCGAATGATTGTACGATTATCATGATGATACTCCCTGTTAACCGGCCCGTCTGTTTGATTCGAAGTGAAGAAGACGTCGGATTGGACATTTGACATTGCAAGAGGGTCTTTGTCGGTGTCGATACATTCAGGTGTACATATTTCGGAGTCTTTTCATCATCGAGGTGGTGCTTAATTGTCTAGTTTGTCACATGGGTCCCATAAGCTTCCTCGATTTCTCCCATATTGATTATTGATATAGCTCCAATAATAGGACAAGTATTCGGTGTATTCATGTACTGACTATCAGCCTTTTTACACGGTGACCACAACCACTGCTTCGAATGGAAGAACCACTGCGCCATTCGGATAAAAAGTCAAAGAATTGAACACATGCTGATCGTCCATTTCACTGGTGCTGGACCAGGACAATGCAAGAACCTTTTTTCTATTTCATTCGAAGGCACCTGACAAATTTTTGTAGTCTTGAATGAATGAGCCGTGCCGACTCGGAGTGGCACAGCGGATAAGGTTGAAGCGGAAGTCGGAGATGTTGAACCCCTGAGATTATTCGTATATTTTATTTCCTTCAACCCCAGTGAATCCTGACGAACTGCGATAGACAAAGCAAAGTATTGTGATTGAGTTGTTCTGAATTCGGGACTGTCTCGTAGTGTGCTATGACAAATCGAAAGTCTGAGGCTCCTGTTCGCGTAACATTTCATGCAGCGTGGTTCATTATCGATCTGATATAGCAACAAAAACCCTGAGGTAAGACCACTCCAAGCCCAAAATAATAAAGCTGAAAGACGATATGGAACGACTTGAGGCAATTCTAATGTTTCATCGATGCGTTCCTACTGGTTGTTCCGGATGCATACATAATACCGTCACTTGCCGGTTCCTGTCATCATCCCTCACCCTCACCTCCACCCAGTTCTCCTTTCGACTTTCATCATGTTCTCTTCAATCTGGGGGTCAGTTTTATTTTATTTTATTTCTTGGATTAGGAATTGACGCGACTGTCAACTCTAGTTCATCAGCGCCTGTTGACCCAACTGCTCCTAATTTCCACTCAGTCTCGACCAACCTTTCAGAGGGTGATCTTTTTGGTGAACTTGAACAAAAAGACACGGAATGGTTGTGTGCTGGAGGCTTCGTTACCGAAACCCAAACCTTCTACATTGTTGCTGATGATGGAACCTCGATAATGTGCCAAATAATTCATTCGTCAGTGGGGTATGTAACGTATTCATTCATCTTTTATCGAACAGTTCAACTGATCAGCTACGCTTGTCAATTAAATATTTTATATCTTATTTTGCCGATCGCTTATAGTGTCTGGTATCCTACCATCCAGTTCACTTGCAAGATCGCCGACCCAACAAAGGGGGAGAAGATCTGGAAGTCGATCAATGTCAACAACTTTGTTACCCCACCTCCAGGCCACGACAAGAGGTCGAGCAAAGCCGACGAATACTCTGTTCTTCATAAATCTACCCCTGGGACAGATACACCCGAGAAATATGTCATCAACGCAAACTTGGGTGTCGATCTCCAAGTATCGTTAGAGATCTCGCGACCTGCATCTATCCCAGGCTACAAGGTTGGAAAGGGACCCAAGGGAGGTTACTCCTACTTTGGTACCGATACGGAGAAGGCAGAAGGATATGTGATCCATCGCTTTTGGCCTCGCGCTCGCGCAAGTGGACATATCATCAAGGGAGGCAAGGCGGAGACTGTACAGGGTTCAGCCATGTTTGTGCACGCGATCCAGGGGATGCGTCCCAACCTTGTTGCTTCCCGTTGGAATTTCGCTCACTTCCAGAGTGAGCAATTAGGAGGTGTTTCTGGGATCCAGATGGAATTCACCACACTCGACACGCACGGGCAAAAGGGAGCTGGCTCAGGAGGCGTCTCTGTGAATGTCGGCTCACTAGTTATCGGGGATAAGCTTGCGACGGTGACAGCGAGTACCAAATGGCCTGGCGAAGAGGAGACTGGGAATGTCGTTTCACGGGCTACCCATCTTGAGCCTGAAAATGATCCAGAAACCGGCTACGCACAACCCACAAAAATTCGATTTGAGTGGAAAGGACCGTCTGTTGTTCCCGATGTTGCGGGATATGTTGAAGGAAAACTGGAAGGAGACCTTGGCTCAGTCTCGCAACCCAAGGGATTGATTGAGAAGGTGGATGTCCTGGCCGAAATTCCCTATGTCTTGAAGATGGCCGTGAATTACGTGGCCGGCACGAAACCTTACATCTACCAGGTGAGTTGATCACACGTCTCGGTAGTTTTTTTTTTCTCTGACCAGCGTCTTGTTGCAGTGGAGCAATCCAGCTAAACTATCAATAACTGGACCTGACGCTCTTGCTCCTGGTCTCTCATCTGGTATCGATGTAGAGGGAACTCTTTACAACGAGGCCACTTTCATTTCTTAAGCTTGATTTTCATATACTAATTACTGATACAAATTGTCTTTCTGTCGCTCTGATATGTTCCCTTCATCTATGTACACACGATAATCTACATCATCTTGCTTACACGGTTTTTGATAAACTATATCTACGGTCAACAACATATATACAACGTTGCTAGAAAATCATCCGATGAGTGCGGTTCAAGCGGTAAAACTCCACGAAGCTTTGAATGAGTCAAGAATTTTTTTATATATTGAGTCCAAAATAACAAAAAGCTGTTCATTTGAAAAAAAAAGAATGAGATTGCAGGGATGTCCAGTTCAGGAATTGTTTGTCAGACTCGAATCATTCCCCCGTTTATGACCAGTTGCCAGAGGACTACGTATACAATCTGCTTCTTCATGTTTTACCATGAACCATGTTGCGCTGTATAACACGCAATTCTCTCATACGCCCACGGCGGCTTAGTAGCCAATCTTTTCAACCCTTAACTCGTTATTTATCTATAAAGTCAACACATGCTATCGGCAGAAATATATCCAGACCAATTTATCATCAATTTCGTCCTACACCACTTCAGAACTCACTAATATCATCATCATCAACGCAGTCTCGACATATTCCACACTCAATAAGACCTACAATCTATGTCGCAGGCTTTCATTCGACGCCCAGGAGGCAGGGCCTGCCGTTGATCCCGTTCTTTGCCTCCATGCTAAAGGTGCGTATGGTCTATGTACAGCAGTGGCAGCTTCTTTTTAAAACTCTTATCATAGGCATCTGCTGGTCTTGAATTGGCACGAACAGCAGGTCGGATAGCGCTAACCTTCATCCCCGTACTATGGCTCGGGAATATGAAGGCGAAAAAAATGTTCAAGTACGCTGCGGTTCATGGTATCAAGCACACCGAAGAGAAGAAGCAGCTGTACATCAGACGAATGCGTCGGTCTGCGAATTTGGCGAAAATACTGTTTGCAATACCCATGTTGTTGTTTTGGGCGACGTTGATTGCGGGGTTGGAGAGAACACCGTTGACGGGGCGGTGAGTCTGCCCTTTGCTAATGTTTTGGTTTATCCTCATGGTTTATCTCATAGGTGGAGGTTGATTTTATTATCTCCAGAGGAAGAAGATGAGATTGCTAACCAGCTAGCTGGTCCTGGCTGGTATCAATCTGTAGGCCAAATCCTTGCGGAAGACGGACACAGCAGAGTTTTACCTACCAGCGACTGGAGATATAAATGGGTCTCTGACACTTTACGACAGTTGGAAGCATCTATTCCTGTTCTATCCCGAGAGCCAGAACTATGTCCACACTGGAAAGAAAGTGGAGGCGATTGCAAGCCTCTACCTCCACCCGCCGACTATCCACTGCAGCCCAGACCGCGGGCGTCGGAATATCTGCGCTGGTTCTGCGATAGGATGACTAAAAAGGATGCCCCCGCTTCGCCTATACCGCCAATACCAGGGCCACCTTATTCTTTGCTTGTCGTCGATAAACCGGATTCATCCAACGCCTTCTCATACGGATTTGGACCAGACGGGGGAAGTGGTATTGTGGTGTACAGCGGCTTCTTGGATGAAATCTTTACAAGAAAACCCCTACAATACGCACCTGTACCGCAAAGTCCCCGATCCTTCTGGGGAAGACTTTTGGGCGGTCTCTTTCCAACCTCGCCGCAGCTTCAGCCAGCACCTACTGCAGATCAAACTGCGGAACTGGCTATCCTCCTCGCGCATGAAATGGCCCATTTATTGTTATCACATCACCTGGAATCCCTTTCCTCGGCAACTGTCATTGTTCCTGGAACGCTTTCCATTGTGTCTGACATTATTCGTGTTGTTATCTTTCCGATCACCATGCTCTTCGGGCCATTTGTCAATGATGGAGTTGCGCAGCTGGGGAAGATTGGATCCGGGGAGCTCAGCAAGTTATCGGAGCAGTGTACGAATTTTCATCAGGAGACAGAAGCGGATATCGTCTCCGCTAGGTGAGTCGCCCACTTTCGAATCGGCGATATTTTTGGCTGATGTCTTTTTTTTAAATCTTTCAACTTTAAATTCAAAATATGATAGGATATTGGCCCATGCTGGATTTGATGCGAGGGATGCCATCAAGTTTTGGGAGAATAGGGCTAATGATGGGGACTGTGCGAGGGCGTCGACCAGCGAGATGCTGGCTGGAGAGCCGTCGCCTATGAAATATGCCAGATCTATTGTTGGAGACTCGCATCCTCTGAGCGAGATGCGTGTTCAGAGTCTGAAAAAGGAGCTGGAGAGGTGGGAGAAGGAGAGGACAGAGGCACTGGACAAATCTAGGACTGGGTCATAGAATCAATCGCGGTTGTCCCATTGAGTCAGACTCGTGTCGCGTTGGAATCGAGGTGGAGTAGGCTATTCTTTTGTATAGCAACCTTTAATTGGGAACACGGACCCTTCAATACCAAGTAAGTAGTATAGTAAGTACAACGCAGCAAGCATCTTCTCTGCTTTGATCCTGTGCTGTGTCAATTCGTCCCTCCACTCATAGCTTTCTTTTTATTTCGCTTGTTTTCTTTGCTTTCAATTCATAATAATTATTTGGTTGCTTATCCGGAATGTGGCTTAATCTCCCTGTATGTACGTTCTGTTTACCAGTAAGTAGGGATGATTCGATGTAATAATTGCGAACATTCGAAGTTCTCCCCAGCCTCCAGGACCCCGACTGCTTAGGCATGGGAAGACAAGGCATGGCCTCTGAATCGTATACGTACTCGTAGAAGCATCCATTCAGCAAATCGAACAAGCTGTGCATTGGATTTTCCACCGTTAGTCAGCGTTGACAAGCATTGTCTGGAACCTGCCAAATTCATGACGTGAAAAAGCAATCAAATCATCAAGGGATAACGAAAGCGGCCCTATAAATTTCTCATGAGCTTGCCGAATTGAATGCGGAGGATGACGAATCCTTCTGGCGAGACACCTTGAGCGTGATATTTTGGAGGAATGGAAGGGATCCTCCGTAGTTGATTGGGAGTATCGACACAGCTTCAGCGTGTACTTACTTGAGTCTTGGGGTGTTTAGGACAACCCTATGTCTGGGCGGTCTGAGGGCCGTAGAACTACTTAGTGACTCATCCGCTTTCAAATGTCTGCGGAGAAGATAAGGGTATGGGGCATTCAAGATGTTAATAAAATGATTGTGTGAGCCTCAAACTGCTACCACGTCAAAAGTCCCTTAATGGTCTCCAATTCCAAGCATCTCCCCGTTAAATGAGGTTTTTATTCTGAGTTGGAGTTTGGCAAAGTTGGCCGTCATGTTTCGACAACCAAACGCTGCTATCTCGTATCCCCATTAGGAGAAAATCCCCTCTTTTGGAAATCCGCATAATGACCGATGGCCTGGTCAAAGCCTTGTGCTTTCCCTCCTTGTCCTCGATTTCTATCTGTTGGGCGTATGGTTGGAACTCCTTCTGGCTCATAGTACTTCATTTGATTATCTGGTCTTGTACTTTTGATTGGATTCTGCTGGCTGCATTGATATCGGTCGATTTGAATTACAGTCCCTTACATGAAGACTTGGAAGGCTTAGACTCTCAGACCAGTGACTCGAAATACCAGAATAAGGAGAAGAATTACTTGCTTTTATGACAAGGATGAAAACGACGTTCAACAATGCAGGTCTCTTTGCCTTTGTCATGACATTTACGGCCTTTATTTTACTGTAAGTCATGCCAGTCGTCCCAGTTTATTCTAGCTCATTTTCAAACTAAACAACGCGATAGTGCACTCACGACATTCTCTATACCCCTGATTTCGACCTTGTACTTTCTCCACTCTACCCAGGCAAACGGTGTCAAGTTTGGCATCTGGGGATGGTGTTTAGATCAATACGACCTGTGCTCAAGACCCCTCAAGTATGTTTGCTGGTTCATCTTGTCTGCATCACACTAAGGATAAACAGGTTGGGATACACTTGGGAGCCAGAAATACCAAACCCCATCACTAAAGCTCTTGTATTATATCCGATAAGTATGATGTCTGCTACTGCTCTGTGAATCGTTGTTGAAAGCTCTCGAACAGGTGTTGTGCTCGTCTTCCTCACCCTTGTATCTCTTCTCCCTGTTTTATGTCATCGATCACAACCCAGTGATAAAATCTTCTCAATTCTTGCGTGGAGCTCCTTCTCTGCCTCACTCCTTGCCTGGTTATTCACAATCGGAACGTTTGGCGTTGCCAAAGCCAGAAATGAGAAGAGAGGATTCACCGCCACGTACGGAAACTTGGTAAATAGTCCAAAAATCATGCTTTTGTTTATAAATAACTCACCACGTTGTACAGACATGGATGGCCCTTGTAGCAGTCCTTTTGCTCCTCGCTGCAGCCTTGAGCCCCATCTTCTTCTCTGCTCCACCCAAGCCGCGATCCCGCTCTTATTCCGTCTCTCAAAATCGTCATCGTCGAGCTTCCCGTACTCGCACCGCTGATCTGGAGGGACAAATGAGGACAAAAATAGGTTCACCAGCTGCTTCGACATGAAAATCTTGATGAATCTTTCAATGACCCCATTTGATATAACATAACTGTGTATATTATGTAGATTAAAACCCATTGTACATCTTGTCGAGAATATTTATTTGAATTTACTGATAGAGTTCGGGTTTACGAGACAAGCTTAACCAAATAACATTAGCCAAGGATGACTCGAGTAAGCTTACTCAGAACTACCCTTTGACGCTCATGAACCCATCACTATCACTCAAACCACCACATCTGTTTATACCATTTCATGACTTCCTACCTTCGTAGCTGGATCTATGGCGGTACTGTACCTGCAGAACAACCAGATCCCATTCCGACTCTTCAAAAAGTCTCCCCACCTCCCTCTGACGACGAAGACGGCGGCGATACAGAAACGGAACGAGGACTCGACGATGACGATTCTCCACCCGTATTCCCTGCTCTAAATAGCGCTCAAAGGGCTCAGTCATCATCTAACAAACCTGCGAGCTCAAATAAAGTCTTATCTGATGCCATGTTGATGCCACCCCCACCTGTTCCGTCGTTGTCTGTTAGGACACCCGGTGTTCCATCGAAACCGGGTAGCAGCCTTTTGGTGCCTACTACGACCACTAAACCCCCACCTAAACCGAACACCAAAAGAGGACCAAAGGTCGCTCTTGCCCCTGGTTTTGGTCCTTTGGATTGGGCGGCACTCAAGTCCTCTGGAGCTGATTTGCGGGTAAGCCATCTCGTCGGATCTAAGTGGCACTCATGCTCAATTGCTCTTGTCTTGTCGATTATTTGTAGGGCGTTGATACTCTATTACGGATACCACCTTCCGTATTAAAGAAACATAATAAGAAGGACGACGCATGGTCCGCGTTTAATGGCAAGGTGTACAATATGACGCCGTACCTCGCGTTTCATCCAGGAGGAGAGAAGGAGCTTATGAGAGTTGCGGGAAGGGACGGGACAAAACTGTTTGGTGAGCATTTGGGCTTTTTTTGGTGCTGATATGGTGTGCTTATATTGTTGAAAAGCTTCCACGCATGCCTGGGTCAATGTAGATTTTATGCTTGATGCATGTCTTGTTGGGTTTTTGGTTCCGGAGCCTGCTTCTCCTTGATAATCATGACTCTGACGACGATTTAGAGTATACATTTAGACAACCCTTGGATCCTAATACCAAATTTCAGATTCCTCTACCTCTTACAGCTCTTCAAGGTCACCGCCAACAAAAAAAGTTTGCTTCAAGATGAGCAAATATCGTCGACACAGGAAATCCTTCACGAGATCCAATTTCGGGAAACTGAGAAGTTGGCCCTCTCATCTCATTCTTGACAACATTCGCAAACCCGGCTGATCCAGATCGAAACAAAGCTGGGCCAGTGTTGGCTGAGCGCTGAGAGATGAAAGTTGAATCTCACTACTGGGGTACAGTGGAAGGTATTACCTCTATTAGATACTGAAATTCGTCGCCAGTTGCAGAAGCGTGATATGTTCGATTTTGGCGACACACTTCTTCCTCCTCAATCTTGGTTTCATGGCCCAAGCCTATCCAGCCTACAAGTCCTTCCTGGGTTTTGGTTCAAGCCGCAATTGCATATATTAAAGGGCTTGTATATGGAACATTTTAAACTTTTTTGTGCTCCGAGTATTACTACTTTCTCTGGCCCCTATTTCCACTATATAGGACCCTTACTTGCAAGCGACGTCATATTTTCCTTGTGTGTTGCTCGTGGACTTGAAGTTGCCACTGAATTGGATGGATGAGCTGCGTTCGGCTGGGTTCTTGATCGCATCCTCGATGCGTACAGCCCCTGAAAAGTGATGTTAAAAAAATCTTGAGCTGTAGTATAGTTGAGAAACGTACATTTGTAATGTTTGCCTCCTCCGTGTTTTCCTTCGCGCTAACAATGCAAATGATCACTGGTTAGTGATCCGGTCAAACGGTGATGTGTTGAATGTAAAAGACATACCGCATCGTCGTAGTTGAACCAAACGTATCCGGATGCGACGAGTGGGACTTCTCCAGTTGCAGTTGCCTGGCATGTTTTACTGTTAATCTTGGCTGCGCATTTCTTCCCTTTCTTGTTATCGTAGCTGACGGAAATTTCGTGCATATTGTTGAAGCTCGATTTGAAGCTAGAGGTATTTTAAATATTAAAAAGGGCTATAAAAGTATATAAAATACGAGTGGCTCGTACCTTTGTGTCGACTTATTTGAGATGGTTGAGCTCATTGAGGTTTCGGTTGATGCGCCGAGACCGATGCTGGGGATGCCAATGGAAACACCGAAGGTCAATGATGTTGAGAATACGGAACTCTCTGCGAGTAGGTGTCAAAAGAATGTCTGAGTAGATATATCAATTTACGTACTCGACACGGACATGCTCGTAGAAGCGCTGACTCCGATTCTTTGCTTCAGGCCGACATGAGCGTTCGTGCCTGTTACACCTCCACCCACATCCATGTTGTCACTGGAACATGACTTGGCTGTATGATTAAGAAGTAATTGTTAGTTGTAATTCTGAAAGTCGGTTTAAAAAGCTCACTGGATTGGTCAACCTTCAACTGGACAGGCTTGAGGGGTGCGCAAATAGTAGCCGCGCGGTCAGGGTACTGTCGTCACAACGTCACACTCGGTTAGATCGAGCGCCTAATTCATGAACTCTTGTCCTACCTCGGGTGGGTTGGTCACCAAGTTGTAGTGTCCACCTCCGTAGTTGTCTTGAGCATATTTTTCAATCTGGGACCAGCCGGGCACTGATGAGGTACAGTCAGTCAACCCGTTCACAAGTGACTCCAAAAACCCATGATCAAGATAATTATAACTCACGTCGCTTGGCATCGTCGATGGTCAAGGGTTGGCATTGCGGACCCTGACCTCTTGCTTCGAGGTGGATATCATCGTCCATGAAGCCTGGCTCACGAGCAAGAAGCTCGTCCAATTCGTCCTCTCGGAGGAACATTCCTGCAACGTGTTCGACGCCGTGGAGGATACTGCCGAGGCCTTTAGGCTCGCGGGCTTCGATTTCTGATTCGTGGTGAGAGTGAGAGTGAGGCATGCGGTGGGGTAGGGCATTGGATGCCATGAGCTGGGCAGCGAAGACAAAGACAATGAGCTAGAGGGGAAGTTAGTGGCGGTTTTGCTGGTACGAGTGGTCGTCATCTCGTACCTTGGTAGAGAAAGCCATTGAGAATAATGAGGATATGGTAAATAAAATTAATTTAAGTGGATAGATGGAGATTTGTGGGTGCGATGCGCGACGACCGAATGCGTTCTGCGATTGTTGCTTTTCGAAGAGAACCTGCTCTGCGATGGGGAACAAAGGGTGTATTTTGCTTGGCTTTTATACTGTTGGACGTATATCCGTTGACATGGAGGCAATTGGGCTTGGTGTATACATTTGAATGGAATGATTTTTTTAGATGAAGCACGACAGTTCAAGGGATTGAAAAGCACACTAGGGGTATGACATTACAGTGGTGGAGATTGGGCTGCCAGATCGAGACAGAGAAGTTTGCTCGGTTCATCTTCTAGATCTTAGTACTAGTGTGAGTGCTGTTAACTCTGCAGTTTATCCAGATAACGAGTGCATTAGCTAAGGTACGCACTACAATCCAAATAATGGCTCATGAGGAGACCTGGCTTGAGTAAAGAGCTGGTTCAGGTTTTGTGCTATATCAGGATACCTTGGGACTCTTTCTATCACTTTACATCGATGGTTGATAGCACCTCATCACTGTCAACAGATATGGCTACCTTCAAATGAATTGAGATACGGCACCCGACGCACCAACGTCACCATGAAACCTTCGGACGCACATGTATGCAGCGCATTCGTACCGCGGATGATAAGGAACCGAAATGAAGCATCACATTGGGTCCTCCCAAACCGGTTTACATATCAACGCCTTGGTTCGCGCTTTATGAGCAACAGAAGTTATAACGCGTTTGGTCGCATGAATGAATAGGTATCCATACTATTCATTACTGATTAGCCCCTAGGACAACACGCAGCCCTGATGTGATCATAAAATGAGGCAATGCGTCAATGTGATATATCGGTTTCTAATCTTCTCCACAAGGCTGTTATATGGGCGTTGCTGTCAGCCGAAGATTGAATGGCTGAAACGGGCGTCAATGATGGCTCTTATCCATGTGATTGCCTTACATAAATTCGCCGACAATCAAATTACTTTATGCGTGTATCCGATAAAATACAATGTAGCCATTTCCGATGCACGTACTTCTACCTAGGTACAGGAGCAAGGTCTCCAATAACTGAGAATTTTTCAGACAAGAAGAAGTGAAATCCAGAGATCGAGATTGAGTCGCACTGGATTTATTTATCCCTAGAATACATTTCGTGAGAGGTTTGAGAGATTCGTAGATATTTTTACAGACCATAGTGAATTACAAACCAGTGTTCATCAGTGGTATGAATCATATACAGCATTTTTTAATTCATTCATGAAGCACTTCAAGTCAGGAGCAACGACGTGAACGGGTTGCTCGGCAACTGAAGGACGATTCTATAAATAGAAGCTCAGATCAATGACATGTAGTCTCTCCCTCCACAAGGCTTTTGATGGTACAGAGAGTATATAAAGCTAAAAACAGGTCGTAATAGCCACATATAGAGTGACATTTGATAGAGAGTGGCGAGTTCTTGACGACGTTGGCAGATATATATAATTATAAGGCTGAGACGGCGAGGATTATGCAGAATTTGTTCATTAGAATGAATGGTTGAGTCTAGGATGAGAAGCTAAAGAGTGGGGGTAAGAGTTACAAAACATCATGCAAGAATAGCACCAGATTATAGATCATTAAAATATCGCCTTAATTCAAGCCTGCGAATCAAGCTGCGGCATGGTTTGGTTTCTGCTTGTCTTCCTCGGTGTCGACGAGCATGTGCCATAGCTCTGGACCATCTCTGATGAGAGCCTGTAAATAACAGCGGTGTCAGATACATGACAGGAGGAAATGTATTGAAGGTATTTACAATGACGACTTCAACTGCAATGAGTGCGATAATGATGAGTTCCATGGAGTGGGTTGACGACTTGAATCAAAGGACCAACTCTCAGCACTGCCCGACATGTGAATCCGAGGAATGCGCAACGTACCTCTGTGAGTAGTTGACGAAGAACAGATTGCATTTCAGCAGCATAAGTAATTTTGTCATTAACAGCCGCAGTACGTCCTTTGACTTCGAGTGCATCACTCAAGGAATTGAAATATCCTGTCCACACAAGTTCATATTTATAGCGTCATCAGAACTGGAATTCAGATAGTATGCAGCAACAGCGGGAACTTACGTTCTAATTCAGGTTCAGCCCAGTAAAAGTCGGGAACTTCGACGAAATTCTCCCGGTTCAGATTGAGCAGTTGTCTGAACTTCATGAGTTCTCCCAGCTTCTTGATAAGCTGAGTTCGACCCATTCCCGGTTTTCCCGTCTTTTCAAGCGCATGGGGTAGGAGTGCCATTGAAGCGAGATAATTATCCAGAGATACTTCAAGGGAAGAAAGAGCTGTGGAGCGCGACAGTGCCTGTGAATACGCGTATCGAGCTAGCAGTGTTTCTGCTGGGAAGGCCATGGGAGGCAACGTCTTGGGCAGCAATTCAGGCTCATTCAAAGGCGCAGTTTGTCCTAAAATAATGAGATCTCCTTGCAGTCTCGTATTCCTAAAAACAAGTTCAAATTAGATTTTGGTCTTGCTTTATGTCTGGCGTACCGACTGACTCTATTGGATCAACGACGAATTCCAGTTCCTCTGTCTCTGGGTCGCGTAAAGGCCCTACTTGCATCCCCGGTGTTCTTTCGACGACCTCAGCAGCAAACCGTCTTGTCTCTGCTTCATCCAATCCCCATGCAATGATGCTCCCATTAGAGAAAACAAAAACTTCTCCTTCCTGCCCTTCCTTTCCCCATTTTGGCACCCACCACGACTCGTGTAGCGCTTGAGAGCGTGCTGGAAGGTCTGGGTGCGAGCGGAGTCGTGACAATAGATACCGTTCCGCTGTTGAAAGAGTAAAGACTGGTTTTATTACACCACGAGTTGGGGTTGGGTTGGAACGAATTGGGAGAGATGCCGAGGCTGAACGACGCAATGGAGTTGATGCTTTTGGTTTTGACTTGGCATCTGACAGAGGGTTTTCAGAGGTTGAAGCACCCTTTGACGTTGCAAATCCTCTATATGATATACATGTTACAGGAACAATTCTGAAGCTTGAGCAAGACGGACGAGCAGATAAAAAGCGGGAGAGGGACATGTCTGGACACTGCCAAGCTCAACACATGGCCATCTGAACAAAAAGACTCTCACAAACAAAACATCACACGAGATAAGATAGGCGTCCCAATCAAATTGAATTGATCATGGCAGTTGCACGTACTTGACCTAGTGCAAGTGCAAGACGCCAAATGGCCTGGGGTAATTAATTTGTAGTATACACTGATGCCAAACATGTGCTTCCATCTGTCTATCACCTATCCCGGGAGCTTCTCGTCCAGTCCCATTTGCTGGCACTCCACAAAGGCTGACGATCAATGCGAATCCACTGATGCTTGCCTAAAACAACAATAAGAATGGGTGTGAAATATAACTGATGAATTACTCACTATTCAGTAGGGCACCATGACCCTTTACCGACGCCTAGCAGTTAGGACAGCCGGTCCTCAAGTTGCCAAAAGTTTTCACGATGACGATATTTCTACGATAATAAATTCCTAAAGATAATCAAGGTCAATGTCGGAATATTTGAATGAAATCAATCAATCAACGTACCAAGTATGCTTTACGGCGAACCCTACGCCAGTGTAACAATCTTATGGATAAAACATATAATTAACTGGGCCAGCACCATGCCAGCACTCAGACTCGAAGCATCAACGATCGGCGATCCTTAAACACCATCTCTGTGGATGTAATCAGTATATGTTTTGAGGGAATATTCAAGATCCACGTACCATCAGCGGAGTATGGTGGGGCTGCGACAATTGCAAAGCCAAAGAACGATTATTATGGAAACGAGGCTTTAACTACAGACATTAGGGCAGGTCAAGTCACATCTAAGGTCATTGGCCCCTGACGCAAACACAAACAAGCAGGCTTCATACCTATTCCAGTAAGGACTCGGAGTAGCTCTCCACCGTTCAATACAATCCACACCTTTACCACAATCTTATACCTCTCTTTGACTTCCTTTTGATAAATGATAGTATGGCTTCAAGTATAGTCTAAATCTATTACTTTATTTCAAACTATTGACTCAAAATCAACAGGCATGAAGCGTACCGGCAGGACAAAGATCGTATGTCGAATTCGACAATCAGTAGATCCACGTCTCTAACCTATAAGATCATCTTTACAGCTAGCTCCTCGCAAGGTTAGAACCACGGCATACGCATCTTAAGAATCACAGCTCATCAATTTCGCAGCATGGTTCAGAATTTTCAGCAGATAGAACATGGCAGGAGCTCTCTAAGAATATTAGAGAAATCCAGAACCACAATGCTCAAAGTCTTTCCTTTGAAGAGAATCATCGATACGCTTATAATATGGTCCTCAATAAGCATGGTGCTACGTTGTATCAGGGCGTCAGCAAACTTGTCGCTGAGCATCTCGAGAGTTTAGCCACATCCGACATTATCCCCACGTTTCCAACCAGCTCAACGGATACGACAATGCAGTCGACGGAAGAGGAACTCCTGTTGAAAGCTATGAGGAAGGTTTGGGATGATCATACATCAAGTATGTTCCGTTTGGGTCAGATCTTGAAGTACATGGTAGGCGCTTCCGTTCAGAATTCCGAAGTATGACTCGTTCTAATTATGTGCGAAACCAGGATCGCATCTACGTTCCAAATGCACGCGTTTCTAACACCGAACAACTTGGCCGGGAGCTATTTCTCAAGCATATTGTGAAAACCCCAATTAAGGAGCACGTCATTTCTGCCATCCTGAATCAAGTCCAGAGAGAACGAGACCATTGCAGTATCAATCGGTCCGCAGTCAAAGGATGCGTCGACATTTTTGTCAGACTAGAGCCTGAAAACAGTGGAGTGTCAGTGTACAAAAAAGATCTTGAACCCGCTCTGCTGGCAGAAACGGAAAAGTTCTACAAGAAGGAGGGAGACTTATTGGTGACATCCTGCGATGCCCCTGAGTTTCTAAGATTGGTACGTCATACCTTTCTAATATTTACACTAACATATACCGATGCGAGCCTACGTTTCACAGGCGGAAGAACGTCTAGACGACGAGTATCGTCGCGCCAACCATTACCTCTTTAGCCAGACTGGCGTTGACTTGCGCAACATTCTGGTTCGCTGTCTGCTTTCGCCTCACATAGCATCAGTCATTGCCAAAGAGCAATCAGGCCTCGACAGTATGATCGACAACAACAAACTGGACGTCCTTTCTCGATTATACCGCATATGCCTGTTGATACCCACCGGTATGAACTGCTTGCGCTCCGCTTTGAAGGCCTCAATCCTACGTCGTGGTAAAGAGATCAATGACCTGTCGCAATCAGACGACACATCAGAAGAAGCAGAGGGGAAGGATTCAGAAACTCCTGCCAAGTCAGACAAGGCAAAAGCTAAGAGCAAGGCTGCGGCATCCAGCGTTCAGGTAGCGCTGGATTGGGTACATAATGTCCTCGAGCTCAAAAACAAGTTCGACGTTGTGTGGAAGGAGTCATTTGTGTCAAACAGAGAGGTGGAATATACGCTCAACGAGGTTTGTCATTACTTTTGCTTTCTGGCCCTCTTGACTGAAGACTTTGTAGGCCTTTAGTGCGTTTGTGAACCAGAACGAAAAGTGTTCCGAGTTCATTTCATTATACATTGATGACCATCTCAAGAAGGGAAGCAAAAAGGTGCGATGATTCTATTCAGGCTGTTACAATACTAAACCTGCCTTGATAGAAATCCGACGCAGAGGTCGACCTCGCTTTGGACCGAACCATCGTCGTATTCCGTTTCGTGGCTGAGAAGGACGTTTTCGAACGCTATTACAAGACACACCTTGCTAAACGCCTCATCAATGGACGATCGGTTTCAGATGATGCTGAAAGAGGCATGCTCGCCAAACTCAAGGTGGAGTGTGGCATACAATTCACGCGCAAAATGGAGGGAATGTTCAACGATATGAGAATATCATCTGATTTGACTCGTGATTACCAGAATCATCTTTCTGGGAGTGGTGTAAGTGCCAACCTTTTCCCACTGTCTGGACTTTTTGTTTATGTGTCTTGTCGGTTTAGGCATCAGTTGGGCTGGGCCTATCGGTGATCGTCATGACCTCAAATTGCTGGCCCAATACCCAAGTGGAGTCTCCCTGCACGCTACCCCAAGAGCTAATACGCGCCTGCTCCTCTTTTGAACAATTCTATCACTCGAAGCACTCAGGCAGGCGGCTGACATGGCAGCTATCGCTGGGTACTGTCGACATGCGTGCACGGTTCAAAGCAGGAGAATATGATTTGACTGTCTCGACATATGCCGCCATTATTCTTCTCCTTTTCCAGTCCTTAGGGGAAGGCGATATCTTGACATATTCAGTGAGTTCGTGTGACCAGAAAATCCGAAATCGCATTGACATTGCTTCATTGCACAGGAAATTAGAGATGCCACACAAATGAAAGAAGAAGAGTTGAAGCGACATTTGCAAACTCTGGCTTGTGCCAAGTTCAAAGTGCTCAAGAAGCACCCCCCAGGACGAGAAGTGAATGAAGATGACTCGTTTTCATTCAACGACGCCTTTACATCCCCCATGCGGAAGGTAAAAATCAGCACTGTGTCTGCCAAGGTGGAGTCGGTCTCAGAGAGGAAGGAAACCAAAGAGCGGATTGATGAGGAGAGAAGGTTCCAGATTGATGTAAGTGCATCTTTATGGGTGCTGAATGATTTCTGACCGTTTCGTTTGTCTGGTACAATCAGGCTTGTGTTGTGCGCATCATGAAAGCGCGGAAGCATATGACTCACAACGATTTGGTGAACGATGTGCTCATTCATCTGACGAACAAGTTCCAACCTGAACCTGTGATGATTAAGAGGAGAATAGAACAACTAATCGAAGTAAGTTTGCTGGTTTCAATGTCTGGAAAGTTTGTGATTCTGACCTCATGTTCAGAAAGAGTACCTGGAACGCTGCGAGGATCGCAAGTCGTATAACTATCTTGTAAGCTTTATATTATGATACGTACGTTGAATTTTTCTGACCCAATTCACGTAGGCATGATCATATTGTATATTTTTTTTTCTCTTTTTGCTTTGCATCGCACCACAATGTACTTTCTACCACTGTAAATCCTCATCATTGTGCAACATCTGTTTTATTACTAGCATAGGTCCCACCAATGGTTAATCTGCCAATTTGACAAAATTTCTGGCTGGAGGAGACATAAGATCAACCCCATGACACGCAATTCCCAAATGTCTTGATCCTTGTTATGTCAAGCTCAATTCTTTCTCCGAGCTTATAGATGATGTGGATGCAAAAGAGGGTGTATATCACAGGTAAGTAAAGCACTACGCTCGTGATTACGAAAAAAATGTGGTGACCCTAGTACTACAGGAAAATGTTCGTCCGTATTCCAAAAATGAAGAGTCGAACAATCAAATGCTCTTTTTGAAACTAATCGCCAAAATGAAACTCAGTAAGCACACAAAAATATCCATCATGAAAAATCAATCGTCAGGTGGAGGAGATTTACTTCCTCTGGTTCTGGGCAGCGACGAGCTTGAGGAGCTCCTGCACGGAGCGGTCGATGTCGTCGTTCCAGACGCTGCCGCTGGGGGTGATGAGGTGTTTGCCAATGTCAACACCACGGAATCCAAGATCCTTGATGTTGAGTCCGCCTCCGGTAAGAACGAGTTGTTGGAGGAGGGCGGCGATGTTGGCATCGAATCCGATTTGACGACCACTGACGCGTTGGAGGTCGAGACGGAAGTCACGGAGACCACCGCGGAATTGCTCAAGGAAGAGGACCTGGGCCTGGACGTCGCATGCCTGGGTAAGGATGATCCTTTAAAGGAGTGTCAGTTTGGATGCCTTTTTTTTCGTGTGGAATCTCAACACTTACTGCTTAGCAGCCTCCTGGAGGACGGCAAGCTGTTGTTGGATGAGGACAGCTTGTTGAGCCTGGCAGACCTGGTTCTGCTGACCAGCAAGAACGAGCTGGAGGTTCTTCAGGCCGTTGAAGTTTCCAACGCCGAAGAAATCGTCAAATCCGACAAGAGAAGTCAGGCCTCCCCATTGGTTGAAACTAATGGGGCTAACGTTGAGGAGGGTGGTGTCTAATTAATCGGATTGGTATGTCAGTGATTTCCTTGGAGTGCGCTGAGATTGAAGGACTTACTCAGAGACGCATCGCGTCTGTCAACGATAGGTCCAGCGATGGCGCTAGAGGCGACGGCGAGGACGGAAGCAACCTTGGCGAATGAGAACTTCATTTTCGAACGAAAGATGGGAAGAGTGGCTTAATAAAGAATGGAAAGGTCAAAGGCGAAAGATTCGAATGAAAGAAAAGAGCGTTGATATGCCGTCAAGGTAAACGAAATGAACAAAAGAAGAGAAAAGGCGACCTGGCCAAAGAAGGAATACGAAACGAACGAGAGTACGAAGAGGGGGTGAAGAAACCATTTCTTCGAGGATAGCAGCATTTTATACCAGGCGAAAACGATATTGCGGTGGGGAAACCCACTCCTTTGGGTAGGTTGACAAATTCCTATGGTGATCGCAAGCAATTCACGATTTCAGCGATGCAGGGTCCGCATTGGAAGGTCTTGGATTGCGTATATACCTCGAGCCCTGTTCATATGATCAGGTTGAGCGAACCAGAGCTTTGGGTTAAAAATAGGACTTCTCAAACAAACTCCCACGACCCCTTTCACCTTCAAGTAACTTGACACTGACAGAAGTTGCCAGGCAAAGGTTGATGTCTCCCGGTTTACAACCATTGACAGCAAGTTAAAATGAACAGAGGCCAAGGTGTGAATTGGTGTGAATATTGCGGAGGTTTGCTATGTCCTATGCGTTTCGGTATTGCGATCTTCCACATGCGCACTCCGAGTGCCATCTGAAAATGTAACGGAATCATACACCTGTCACGATCGACTCTTTGCAGCCAGACAGAAACTGTCCTCCGCATGGGCTAACAATAATGGAGGAATCTTAAAGGCGCGGCATTTCTCATCAATTTGAAGTGCATGTCAATGAGTCTATGTAAGAATCTTATCTGACGATGTCTCTACGTACGGACGTATGAGACGTTGCACTCTTACACGGTTTTATCGACGTTGTCCCAAGCAAGAAGAGATGATTCATCCGCAAAAGGAGGGGCATATCCCACCAGATCCCACCCACCATTACTGGACATTCCATGGCAGCGAAAAGGCTTGGCACGCCTACAGAGGCGCAGAAGCGGCAAAAATCTCCAATTATGGAAATTCCTACTCACACCCGAGCACTCCTCCGAAGCCCTAAGCCTCCACCAAGAATCGCCTGAGGGCTTGACCTCCCAGTTCGCCGGGATGCCCATTAGCTTGGTATCACCGACAAACCGGAATCAAATGGGCTCCAGTCGTATATTTGATGCCATGAGCTGATAGCATATTTGATCGATGGGCTTTAAACTGCTTCGAGTTGTACATAGGCAATGGTACATCGGAACACTCGATTGCAGCCGACGAGCACCAAATTTATATGCACGAACGAAGGTATGGTAATATATTTATCAAAAAATTAAAAATCAAAAAAAGGTTTTCTGAAAAAAGGTATAAAAAAGGACCAGGTATCTAAGTAGTACGACTGATCACCTCGAGGCGTAGGGGTAAAAAGTATTAAAAGGAAAAAGGTCTACAGTTCCGAGTCGCTGATCTCCCGTTCTGTAGACGACCGTATGTAAGAATGCACAAGTCCGCATAACAACCACATGAAATAAAGAAAATTGTTGCAGGGAAAAAAACATCAAGCAATGGATAATCCGCATCCCAACCCAAAGAAGTGGTACCATTGCATCGAGTCTGTTCCGTTCGTCAGTTTTCTGACGAAAACCCCCATGTCAACCAGGAAACCGCTAAAACTCAGAAAGAAGCGACGGCAGAGCGAGCGGCCTTGTAGGCGCTACCGACGGAGGAGAAGGAGCGGCTTCCCCAGTTGTTGCCAGATGGGACAACGTAAGAGCGGCCAAGATCGTGTCCACTGAAGCCAAAATCGTTGGTTGAGAGAGAACCGTCGCTTCCGATGATAGAACCGTAGTGAGAGACGATGCCGGAATCGTATCCAACCTGGCGACCTGAGAAGCGCCTCAAGTCGCGACTAAAGCCGTGCAAGCTGGCGTGGAATTGTTCAAAGACGATGGTTTGAGTCTCGACTTCGCATACTTGCTCCGTGATGATGCTGAGAACAAGGAAAGAAGAATGGGATCAGAAAGATTGCGGGTAGACGGACCGGGGTTATGACATACCGTTTGGCCATCTCTTGCAGAACCAAAAGGCGTTGTTGGATGATTTCGATTCGTTGGGAATGGCATACGAGCTCCTTCTCTTTGACGATCTTGATTGATTTCTCACTGAACTGGACGTTGTCGAAGTTGCTGGATCCGTAGAAGTTGTCGAAGTTGCTCAAGGACGAGTAGCCGCCCCAGTTGTTGAAGGAGTGGAAGCCTCCTCCACGGGATACTAAATATAATTATAGAAGATCAGAGGTAATTAAATTGCTGTGTCTGTTTTTTGACTCACCCAAATCGGAGCCAGTCTCGGGAAGAGGGGTAGCGACAACAGAAGTTGTGAAGACGGAAAGAGCGACGACAAAGACAGCGGCAAACTTGGCGAACATGATTAACAGTAAATGCGGTGATGTAATGTGAACGGTGTCTGTAGGGATTCATAGTTAGCAGACGGGATTTTATTAGCGAGAGACCTCCGCTTACTTGCTTTCAATAAATGTAAGGCCTACCCTGGAGGAGATGAAATTGAAGTTGTACTAAAACGATTGTGAAGGGCGCCCGGCCAAACAAAAAGTGAAAGAAAGATAGAACAAAAGAAAAGAGAAACCGAAAAGTGATGATTTCGAATGGAAAGGTTGACACAGTATTTATACTGAATCCATTCATGAAGGCGGTCGAGCTGACGAGGAAGGGGTGGGGTAAAACCTTTGGCCCAGTCCTCTGGTACTTCTCGACATGAGACAATTGTGCACTACTCTGCCACCATGAAACATATCCATATGTCAGTCTTTTTTTAGAATAAATTATCTTTAGAACCTTCGAGCGTCAGATCCAATGAGACGGCTTGCTTTTGGGCTTGGCGCTGCAACGATTACCAGAAGAGGGCATGTGGCTGCTATTTTTGGAAGCTCTTGTCCTCACAACATGTCGATCTGCCAAACAGATAAACAGCCTTCATGCAAGGTCCTACTTCGAGGTCAACCAAGACGTAGTAACAATCAATACTCCGACCATAAGGCATAGGAAATTGAAAAGAAACCGGCCAGGGGCCGTTGCGAAATGTTGAATAAACTGCCGCGATTGTCATTATTATTGATGTACAGCATCGCTGGTAAGCAAAATCTTTCGAGGGAAAGACCTCGAAGCAGTTTTCATGGCTGTAAATGTCGGATATCTTCTCTCAAGAGTATGCCATCGTGATCATTTAGCACAACGCCATTGCCTGGTAGGTCAATTATACATTGTTCTTTTTTTCAGCGTTCATGCAGATAACCATGTGGATTACCTCTTATCGGGTAAAAATTCTCAAAGTTCTACAAATAGTTTAATACTTTTCAATACAACCGTCTGTCTAAACGTCATTACCTGGGCGCATCATTCAGCTCAGCAAGACACCCACTTCCACGGCTAAAAATAGTTCCCGACAGAATGTGGTCAAGTTCAACGCATTTTCTCCGAAATATTGTACATTTTTGAGCTTTTTTAAATCTAGTTTGCCTTGCGAAGCTATTATAAAAGAGGTGTCGAGAGAATTATGCATTATGCATTTATTGGGCCCGGGATCAATTATTTATCATGATGTCTATGGACCGCGGTAGTCTACCTGAAACTAAAGCACTATTTTTAAAGCTTGACTTGCCATAATGTCCTATGTCACGGAGCATAGTTATAGATAGAGTGTGATAGATACCGGTACCAGGAATTAAAAGACAAATCAATTGCCAGTGGCATGTTCCATGTGACAAAGGGTCACGCATCGGAAGGCGTCTGTTTAGAATATGATGATCAGCGAGCGGAATTACTATACGAGTTAAAAACGTACAATAGACGCCCGTGATTAAATGGCCATGCGACGAGGACGATGCACAAGAAACAGGATATTATATAGTCATTTCGTCTGGTTTTAGTATTGATTTTCAAGCTCCCAAATATAGTCTGCCGACCTGCCGTTTACGAGCGCTTCTTGATTAATTCGTGTAGTGCTTGAGATGGCATCAAGAGGTACAACTGTACAGTACCAGCGGGCAAGTCCGACCAGGATCACCTGATTCGTTGATACTCAGACGTCCTCCTTTCTTGAAAATTCAATCCCTGCCCTAATATAGACCGCATACAGGAATACCGTCCTTTTGCCACAACTCCGATGTCGACGCCAGATACGACATTCCACATGCAGATGAAGGAAAGTGATGCTGACTCTGAGTTTGCCTCCGTTTTCAAAAAAGGGGATAAAGAAATGCGAGCGGCTCTTGAAGCCATGTTCGCCACGCAGGACGACTCCGAGGAAGCTCTGGCCAAAAACCAAGCGAAATGTCGTCATTTAACGGAAGCTCTTTGTAAAGTTTTTCTGAAAAGTATCAAGGACTGGCTCTATTGGGATGAGCTTTCTAGCAAATTTCAAACTACAATGAAGTCAGTTACGCGCACGAGGAATGCTCAGAGCATTCACTTGGAAGAACTTGCCGGTGAGCACGTTTCTACGCTTCATTTGGATTGTTTATGACCTTAGACAGACGCCTTCAGTAATCTAAGGGATCTTGGCCCCCGAATAGAGACAGGTACTTGCATAAAGGCCCTTAGAGAGACTGTATCTCGCGCTGTTTACACCAGTTGTAATCGATTTCACAGACATACACTCGGCAACAATTTCAAAGGTTGAATCTACGAAGGACTTCATCAAGTCATGTCTATGCGCATTCAAAACGCACCAAGAGCTTATAGACAGGGGGTTAAATCCTGAGATGGAGCCTGTTATATCTACGGAGATGGCGGACATATGCCAGCTCCTTGAAGACATGGGAGTTGCAAACCTGAAGTTGGAGGAGAAGACAGCATACAAGGAAGCAATTAAACTCAAGGTTCAAAGACTTGAACGTCATCTTTGGTAACTGTTTTCTTGTTCAATATAAGCGTTCTATGCTGACTAGTCTTTACAACAGAGATAAAATTCTAGTACATTCACCGATCGACCATAAGTACATGCGCTTGAACGGTTGAAGAGGCAAAGTTGAAGGAAGAAGTAATCACTCGCTTGTACAATACTGTTAACTAACTTATCCCCAAAAGCCGAATCAGATCGCTATTCGAGCTTTATCTCTCTTTAAGCCGTTTTGTATATGATGTATGCGGAGTATCTGAGCGCTTCAACGCGTGAAATAGCTTGTCCATGAGCTTGGCAACGTTGGGCTTTAGCGCTACCTCCAACTACCATAAACGGATATCCGACGTCCAGGTCTAACGAAGTTTAAATTTTAGGGAGGGTAGGGCGTGTCTCATCCCTTTGGTCATGAATCTTAGGCCTCGGCTTAAATGTCCACATATTTCCTGAGCGTGAGCGCTGAAATGTACAGCGATTAAATGACCGAACAAATGACAAATGTGGTAGCTGGGCCATTCTCACTCCTAGGTTTGAGGTACACCACTCGTGCTGTCGTTGTTGTCCTCATCTAGGTGCATCAATCAACTTCAATCAGAGACCTACAGGTAAACGTTCAATGAATGTTGGAAGGGTTTGCCGAAACAGTCGAACCGAGCATCAAGGATGGTCGCTATCCTTAGCTGTATGAAAAACCATTCAGGTTCATGCACGTCTTGAAGGATAGAGTGTAATAATGATAGGATATCCACACAATTAAGGTATTCTAATAGATACATGGTCATAGCTCGTCCCGCGTCGAGGTGGGGGACTGGAAGGCTTCCATGAGCTCTGAAAACGCGCGGGTCAGAATACAGCTACCAAAATATGAAAAGAACTGAATGCAAGGACTCACTTCGACGGGCTTCCTGGGAGATCTCCAGGGGTAACACAACATTAAATTCCACAAACAGGTCGCCTTTCATTGATGAACGACCATACACGGGCATTCCCTCCCCTTTGATGACCTGCACGTAGTTGGGCTGGGTCACGCCCTTCCTGACAATTTGTAACGTGCGTCCGTCGAGATGGGTAATATTCCTCTCAAAGCCGAGAAGTGCCTGAGTGCAACGAATCAGAGATGATACTTGGTCAAGGGCAGAGACAACGTTACCTCATCGACACCAATAGTCTCTTTCCAGTACAGACTTGTCTCTTTCCTTCTCCATCCACCCATCTCCTTCTTGCTTCTTACACGGAGAACAACATCGCCTGCTTCCCAGTCAGGAGACTCATCAGCTTCGCCCTCGAATACGACTTCATGTCCTTCTGGCATTCCTGGAGTAACCTCCAAAGTGTAATGGGCGCTGTGGTCCACGACTTTTGAGCCACCGCAATGAGGGCACTTCTTCTTGATAACCTTTCCTCGTCCACCGCAGTCGTTACATGAGACTTGACTTTGCGCGAACATGCCCGGGAAGATCTGGGGGAGTGCAACGTCACACACCGGATAAAATATACGATATGATGTCGGCTCACCTGTTGTTTGACCACCTTAACGCCAGAACCTCCGCATCCTGAGCATGTATGAATGTCTCCATCTGAAGCAGCGCCCGAGCCTCTGCAGTGGTCGCAAAGAATGCGTTTTTTGATCATGAACTAAAAATAGTGGTAAGCTGATGTCAATGGAATTTTTGAGTTGGGCTTACGTCTATGCTGGCACCCTTGTACCTTGGAGGATGTAAGTATTAGGAATGACAGTAAAGTGTAGATGACGCACATATCCGCCAGTGTAACTTCGAATTCTGTAAGAGAAGAGGGACCGCGACGTGCTTGCTGGTAGGCGTCTATAACCCAAGGTCAATATGAAGCGGGGTGATAGGGTAGATATGAACGTACGACCACCACCGAAGAAGTTGGAGAACATGTCGAATGGGTTGGCTTGAGGGCCTCCTCCACCTTCATGGGCCTTTAGTCCTTCCTGCAAAGTCAAGTTAGCAAAGGTATACTGGCCATGCCTCTGTAACATTACCTCTCCATGTCGGTCGTATATTTGACGTTTCTACGAAGATGTTAGACACACGTATGCGACCACCTTTCAAGCCAACGTACTGTCTTATCCGACAAAACTTCATAGGCTGCAAAGATAAATATGAGTATCTTGGCGACATGTGCAGTTCAACAATGACGACACACCTCGAGCAATTTGCACGAAACGTTCTTCAGCGTCTGGTGCCTTGTTCTTATCTGGATGGAACTTCTTGCTTAGTCTTTTGTACGCAGCCCTGATGTCCTTTTCAGAAGCTGACTTGTGTACTAGTTAACGACATTAGTTTTGAATTTAATAATAGCCTTCTGGGAATACGCGACATACCATCGAGGACCTTGTAAAAATCTGCTGCTAACGCAAAAGCAGATAAAAACAATACCACCAGCAGAGTCGGTGATAACATTATAGAAACGAAACAAAAGGAGTGAGCTGGTCAATGATGATGACCTCTAAAGAGTTGCTTTAAATTTATTTATCGCATACGTGTCCAATCGTAATGACCAGCAAAGCGCCCCTGCGTCACGTGCAACCGCGTATGTGGCTATGCTGCTATAACTACAACTCTCCTTCTGACAACCACCATGTCCTCAAATTTTATCGATCTTTCGCATCCTCTCGATGAAAGTGTCCAAGTATACCCTGGAGACCCATTAATGTCATCTCATCCATGCGCAACCATCGCTAAAGATGGTTACAATGTCACTGGGCTCAGTCTAGGTTCCCATACAGGCACTCATCTAGACGCCCCATATCACTTTGTCCAAGATGGCCGCAAAATTGAAGAGATTCTGCTGGAGGAACTCGTTGGCCGCTTTGCTCTCGTCGATCTCGCATCAGATAGCTTCTCTGAACCTGGGCTTAGCGCCCGACAGAGGATTACCTGGGAAGACCATATTCTTCCAGCTTTGCACAAATCTGGGGTGCTTAGTTCTGACGGACCACGTCCAAAAATAATGCTCATTCGTACTGCATGGTCTGAACACTTTAAAACCCCAAAATATTTCCATCATCCTTATCTCACCAGAGATGCCGCCGAACGCATCCTCGAAGCTGGGTTTCGGGTTATCGGGGTCGACACTCCCAGTCCTGATGAAACTCCTATCGATGGAGTGGGTGGAGACGAAGGTTTTGGCTTTCATGAAGTCATTCTTGGTGCAGGATCCATGATTGTTGAAAACCTCACCAACTTGGAATCCATTGCTAGCGCCATTCGACGCACAGATCTTCATGATGGATGTTGGATCGTCAATCTAGCACCATTGAGATTGGTGGGGTGTGATGGTTCTCCGATAAGGGCGTTCGCTTTTCACTCATCTTCGGTACTGAGATCATAGGTATGTTTGACTTTTCACATTCTCAGGATGGATCTGAACGCAGAGCTTTCTTAAGGTAAGGGTAGGATAGCCGTTAGCATACGAGATTATCTTCGATGAACGCCTCAACCCGCGGATGAGGAATCAGGTCGAGGATATTGCTATCACTGTATTCATTATCCGTCTTGGAATCCCCATTCATATTCTCGCATTATTGCAGTACTTCGAAGCTTCCATGATTTCCGACGAGTCAAATTCGGGGTAAGTGCAGGACCGACCAACACTCCCCTTCCTTCTACCTGTACTGCTAGAACTCGTTGGCTCTTTCCACGTCCGAATCGTGTGGTTCACGAAAGCTAGAGTGTAAACCAATCTGGTCCGACGAAAAGACTTATCCCTCAGCCCGTGGACCAACGCTTTCGGTGGTGTCATGAAACTTTAGTGCTTAATAACCAACCGGTAGTTTCTCATTGCTACGAAGTATTCATACTGTAAAAAAATTAGAGGAGAAAATCAAAATTTCCGTTGAATACTGTTTCTTTTGGCTTAGGGGCTTATCATCATCAATACAGAATTTTTGATTCAATTGCATCACGCGTTCAAATGTTCACCGGCACGGCCTCAGCTATTTCTGGCTCTCTCTCACCACCATCTGCTTGCCGATGACAATTCTTTACGAACATAGTATTCTCAGCATCACTGCAGACCTGATCTTATTTACGAAATGACTTCTATCCCAGGATGACTGTTTTTTTCTGGTGTCTATTGGCTTGCTTCGGACGCTGACGCGAGCTGCGTTGGAAACCATCTATTGCGATGGTGTTGCGGAAATCTTCAAGTTCTTCTAATGATGGCCCATTCGGTGAAGTAGACTCAGAGGAACAAGAATTGCTATTAGATGGGATCGCTAGAGAATCCACAACAACGCCTGGGGCACCTGTAGAAGAGGTAGCCAAGTCTTTCTGTCCAGTGTGTTGGATGCTGATTTTGCATCCCCACCTTCACTGTTAGGTCAGTCCTCTGGGCCATGAAGTCACTCTCTTATCAGCGGTAATGATTGATATATGCGCTATGGTTGGGTCTGTTTGACCTTTACCTTGTAATCGGCGATATGGTACTGATAAGCTCGTCTACAGCTCTGGAATATATTCCGTACCTGGGATGATGTATAAATCCCTCGGTGCTGTTGGACCCAACTTGATTTATTGGCTCATTACACCTCTGTTTGCGTTGGGTCAGTTTACCTTGTTTTATGGTCTATACATGACAAGAAGCGAGAACTTAATATCTCTTTTTCATGATATACACAGCTGGAATGACTGTTTATGAAAGCTAGCATCCCTGTCGCCTCGGAGGTCTGGAGCAGAGGTGGTGTACCTCGAACAAGCATATCCCAAACCACGCTATTTGTTTCCTCTCGTTTATGCAATAACCAACATTCTATCAGGGTATGTTATACCTCTTCCTTAATTATTTCTATGATTAATCATTAATATGACCGCCATTTTTCACAAGACCTTCCAGCGTTGTGATATTCGCTCAATACTTCTTATCTGCCATCGACCTACCCATTACCCAATTCAACCAATCAGTAACCTGTCTTCTTACCGTTCTCCTCGTTGCGACATGTGAGTTTGAGATAACTGCAGTGTATGATGAGCATTGAATAGATCTGACAATGATATTCAGGTGCATCATTGTCTACGAAATTGAGTCTTCGGTTGATCAACTTTTTGACGGTGCTCAAGATCGTTTGTATGCTTTTGTAAGTACCAAAATTGAATCGGTTTGCTCCCTTCTGAAAGGTCAACAGCGTCGTCGGCTCTGGAGTTGCTATTTTCATGGGTCTGACTCCCGTAGAAGATCCATATGTAAATTTCAGGGAGCCGTTTCGTGGCGGAACCACCAATCTGAATGCTCTCTCGTTGTCATTCGTGCGTTTCTAAGATAAGAGGTACCTCGACGATTTGGCTGAATGATATTTCTCTTCTAGGTGAAATGCAAGCACGCATTTTATGGCTGGCACTACTCATACGCCATCCTCGGCGAATATAAATCACAAAAGCCAATTCAAACCGTCAAGAAAGCAAACAGGATTGCTCTCCTCATCGTCGCTGCTCTGCTCTTCTTTATCAATGTCGCATATGCCGCAGCGATACCCTTAGCTGAGATGGAGCAGTCTGGAGTTCTCATTGCCGCTCTGTTCTTCAAGAGGCTTTATGGCGAGACTGGAACGAAGATTTTGAATATTATAGTTGCTACAAGCTGCTTCGGAGCGTATGTGAGTTTGATTTTTTGTACCTATATCAAATACTGTTCTGATTAGTTTTCTTCTAGACAGCATCAGTAAGCATGCATTGTTTCTATTGTTGTTAAATGAATCTAAACACCATTCATTTTCTTTCAGCTTGTCGGTTCGGTATGTACATGTTTCATATTGTCTTTCAATTTGCTTCACAATATGTTCTGTCACAGGGCAGGGTAATTCGCGAAGTTGCCAGACAAGGCTTGCTACCGTATCCCAAATTCTTTGCTTCAGTCAAGCCTTTTGGCACACCCATGCGTCCCATATTCCTACAAGCGTCTTTGGTTATCCTCATGCTACTGCTACTGCCGGCAAGAGACGCCTTTAACTTCCTCGTGGACCTATCTTCGTATCCGAGACTGGTAAGAAGTCGTACGTTGTTGAAAGCTGCTCCAATATCTCATCACTACTATGCTAGACATTTCATGCTGCTCTGTCCATTGGGGTCTGGATTCTGCGAAGGCGAAGAAAGCGGGAAGGCGTGATAGGTCCGAAAGAGTTCCGCGCGGGTGATTTCACAGTGGCTGCCTATCTTGCTGCCTGCATATTTATGCTAGTCTTTCCATGGTACGCAACTTGCCTCACTCCATTAAACGATAGACACTGAATCGTTATTTTGAATACAGGATACCCCCAGAAGAGAACAGAGGAGACGTCTCCTTCTGGTACGCGACGTAAGTAGATTATCATCGCCTTTGATTCATCTCTCACATTTCTGGAATACCAGCTACTGTGTCGCTGGAATTGCATTTCTGTTGGTAAGCAATCGTGCCCCGAGTCGCATTTCATGAACTATGGCTAATGTACACTGCATCGCAGTTCTGCGGACTATACTACTGGGTATGGATGGTCGCTCTGCCAAAAAGCTTCGGATACGAGCTGGTTGAGGTCGTGGAGGAATCGAGCCATGGAGAGCGTAATACGAAGCTTGTACGCCGATACAAGACGCACGACGAGCACCAAACGTTGCTCCAATCCCGAGCGGGAAACCTGTAGATTACCGGTACGACGTGCTCATCGTTTAAAGTAGATGAAGATTTCACCTTGAACACACAGCGTCAAGGTTGTTTGATTTAGTACAGGTTATTTTTTTGTGATTCCCTGTCCTGTAAGCATGGGAACCAGACTCTGAAAAAGTCCTATTGTTGAAGGAATCAATTAGCCATTAAAGATTGGAAATTGAATGTACGCGATGACAGTGCTTACTTTATGTGATCCAAAGACTATACTTGCGATCAGAGGTACTGTGTGGATGAAGGAAGACAGTTCAGAGCTCAGTCGGTCAGCATTGAGAAATACACTTACGTGAACCGAGTGCAAGATCCAGTCTTGCACTGTTCACTAGCGTCTTCGGTACAAATGACCAAAACCCAAACCTAATCCGTCAATGAGCGTTAATTTAATATCTACACGACGTCAATTCGCTGTCTCACGTTAAAGCAAAGAAGACGCCGATGTTGAAAGCCACGAAGCGGACTGTCACGCTGAAATTTACTGATGAACGATTCAGCTCCTTGAACTCTTGAGTGATCTTCCAGTTGCGGTAGTAGGTGAAAGCAACGAGAGCTGGGCGGGTGAAAACGATCAGCGCGCAAGGTTAAGGTGAATTGGATTGTAGTTACTTACCTTCCAAGAGAAGCAAAAAGACCATGCAAGCAATGACAATCGCAGACGTGACGCTCAAACTACAAACATATGATCGCATGAGCGATGCAGATGGGCGATTTGAAGAAGATCATGATAAAACGCACGCTATTGGTTTGCTAAGATGACAGTAAAGCCCCGAGGGATCTCTCCTGACCCACTGAGGATTCATGACGCCCAGCTACGACGTGAAGTTCATCAGAATACAAAATCCTGAAACACGGATATTTTTACCCACCACCAGAACCTCAATCAAAATGCCCATATATGCAACACCTGGAACAATATATAGCTACAGGGCCACGCGAGGGGAAAGACAGACGGATCAGAAAGGCAGGCTATGTTAGACCCCAATTGAATTGTAATGATTGGAGATAAGGGGCTTACTGAAAGCCTGTATATTCTTGGAATGGCAGGTCGTGTACAATATGCAATCGCCATATAAACCTGTTTCAATCAGTGCATTGAATGACATCCGAAACGGGCGCCGTACCTCAAGAATGAAGGACAGTGATGTGAGAGCGCTCCTACAATCCACAAACGGCTCCGAGTCAGAAAATCAAAGACGTATGGGTAAAGTCTGATACGGCGTCATAAGAGTACTTACAGCACTGGGTTACTATAGATGAGCATGGCTTGAAACAGGCATAGTCCTCTATCCGGTGGAGGTCCTATTTGCTGCCTGATGAGCAGGACATAACTTATACTTGTGATCAACCAGGATCCCAAGAACGCAAACCAAGTCCCCGTTCTACGGATGGATGGTGCGAAATATGCGGTTGCGAGGATGGTGAAGAGGCAGACGATGGAGAGCAATGCTACAGTGTCGAACGCAATCACGTATGCACGCCTGACTGGTTCGTAACCCGCAGCATCACCAGTGAAGCCTGTAATTTTTTAGGAGTTATGGTTAGGGGAAATGAAATAAACGTGGCTTGACACGGACCATCAACGACCAATTCTCTTGTCATCATCCCAGAAACCGTCATGGTAAAGGCGTCAATAAGTTAAAGTATGGGTTTGGTGGTGGTCATGAGTGGAAGACAAGAAGAGAAAAATCCAGGGAGCGCCATCTTTTTGTATATTTCGCGAGCAGTCAGGCCTATCGATGTCAGAGCCCGCAAGCGACAAGGGACATCACAAGAGGGCCGCCTCCGCAAGATCCTGAGTTTGATGAACCCATTGAGTCTTTCTGTTCTGGGGCTATGCCAGGGTTTTGATGAAACACACGTCCACACACAACTGAGAAAAAACATGTTCAATTGTTGCCTTGCTAGCTTTCAGATTCTGAGGGGGAATGCCAAATGGGTGGTCGATAATGCCGACCTGATGTGACATCTTGTGGGCCTGTGAGTCGAGCAATGTAATCGCCCTCATTGTCCACCAACTTGAATATGTTTATTCTTCCTGCTTCAGCAACAAACAGTCAGCTGGAAACAAAATCTGGAATGATAAACAATAGTTTGTGAAGTTTGTGGTGACTTGAGACGATGATGGGACTGAGCAAACACTGAAATTTAAAACCTGGAATTGACCGGTAATCAGGCCGGCGTTGACAAGTCGCCGATTTGATGGGTTGCCCAGAATGTGTCCATGTAGAAGCACCATTAGCCGCCGGTTTTTAGCTTGGTTTTTGTCCAAGTGCGAGTGTATATTGACAAATCTGGAACTGTCAATAGGGTCCCATAGAACGAGCAAAAATTGAAGGCACACAGGACCGCAAGCGCCGGTTGCAACAACTGATCGGCCTCAGTTATATCTCATGATAAACAGTTGGGCGCTCAGATGACCAAGAATGCCTTGTTGCGAGGTGGCCTAACGGGATTATTTCAAGAGAAGTATAATGAATAAAAGTTGGAGGTACATACGACCAGCATGGCTAGCGGTGATGCCTTCCGTAAGCCCTGCGAATTTCAAAACTGAGAGGTCGATGAAAGTCGGGATGCTCGATGTCTCACAAAATGGCTCCAGGGAGCCATGGGTCACGGCTGGTGATGTCGGCACCTAAATTTCACCCATCTGGGTCGTTCACCTTCGAGCCTTCTTGTTGTTATTCCTGCTCATATCAATCAAGACGTTAATAGAAAAAGGAATTATCATGGATGTACAGCTTGTTAATTGACGTGATATAGAAGACAAACATTGGAGATGTGATGAAACGTTGAAGACTCAATATCCCAAAAATGCGAGACAATGATTTACTTTCTACACCAGCTCGCCTCGATCAGCTTTCACCTGGCATGGACGATTAGCCAGAGCCGAACGATTCGCGAATGTAAGCGCTTACATCTTCCTCGCTGGTTGTCATCCTTGCATCTTCCTCTAATTCTTGAGCGATGTAGTCAGCAGGTTGCTCGCTAACCAGGGTGCGTGCGCCTTTCACCTCTTTATCAGTTTTTCCTTTGGCACCTGAAAGAGGGCCGGTGACTTCGTCACGCATGTAGAAAGCGGTGGTAGATTCGGTATCATGGTCGGTATCGTTTTCGTTACGCATGGCTTGCATATACTCGATGGTGCTTGATTGCAACTCATCGGGTGTACCAGTGGCCCTATCAGCCTATGATACTTATGATTACGGGGGGATAATTTGATAGAGTTGAAGTAATTGCTTACTTTAACGTTTGCCTCGGATGTACTTGCAAGGGTTTCGTTCCATCCAGGCGCATGCTCATGAGGCGAGGACGACTTTTGCTTTCCCATCAAGTTTCTCATCTTCTCGTGTTCTAGCACCTGTGAGACTAGTTAAACTTCAAATGTCTCAGAATTTGAAAATGTAAAGACTTGCCATAGGGTCGTTTTCGTGCATCGTGCTGCATAAAAATAATGGGTGTAAGGAAATTGTTGTAGGGAAGTGAATTATAATAGTGAAAACCTGGAATACAATCTATTCTATGTCAAGACCCCAGATCTTCATGAAGAGAACTTTAACGAAACAGAAATATACCTGGTGCTTTGATATCGCAGAGGTGCGATGGCGATGGCCCCTTTGTATGGGGCTCGAAGAACGGTCCTCTTGGTAATGGCTGAGAGCATGATGGTCGTGGTGAGTTGATAGAAAATGAACGTCGAAGGAGTGACCCAGCAATATAAATGCCCATGTCAAGGTCTTGGTCTCCAAGTGTGACGTCATGGATTAAACAGGGGCTAACTTCCCACGCTCGAGCTGTTGGAGACACATCCGTCAAAAAAAGTCGACATAGGTCGACATGAACGACATCCTGTTTTACAAGGGTCTGGGAGAACAAGAAACATTCCAGGCAGTCAGTATTAGTTTATAGGAATCAAATTATTTTCCTATAATTTGATTCCTAAGACTGATCTACAAAATAAAATGTAGGTGTTGAGTGTATGGGAACACTCCACAGCACTGGGTCATCGATGCGCTTCGGCTGAATATGACATAGATATGTCATCAAAACAGACAATATTCAAGAAAAACTTACTTGGCTTGATCACGGACCGTCTATATTTTTAGTCGCAATAGCGTGCACCGTACATAATGCTTTTTTGGGGAGGTAAAACGTTAGGCATCGGTGCGCAACTTGGAAATAAACATAGGAATTAAGAAAAATGCTCCAAGACGGCTCTAATGCAAACAACACAGTGATAGTCAAAGAATCCAGCTGCCATTGCCAAAGCCAACGGTTAGTATTACGTTGATTGCCCTGGCCACGTGATTGAAACAAAGCAACTCATCGAGAAAAAATAAATTCAAAACCCAGGTTGATGAGCTTGAGCGATGACCATGTCCGGCAACTTCCTTCTCGCGCCCACAAAAGTCATTCGAGCTGGTCGACGATGATAATGTCTAGATGGTGCTATGATTTGGGACAACCAAGTTCCAATGGACGTGCTAGAATGGCGTCATTCTTGACACTTGCAATTGGCGGATCGTGGCATTTGTGAATGAGTGGGATAGTCTTTGTCGAAAACGAGTCACTACACTGACAGCATCGATGATTGTCGAGCGTATAGCTCAACTGCTAAATAACGACATCGAGCACAATTCGGGGGAACTGGGCGTGTTGTTTCGAAACGTTGTGAGTAGTGCTGTTCAAAGTTGCTGCAGGAGCTGCAGCTGCAGCC
>NHTK01006047.1:0-48356 GCA_002938355.1 Panaeolus cyanescens | reverse complement strand
GTTGGATGGCTTTGGGTCGTCGCAAAAACAGATAGAATAATAATAAAAATAATGCATTGATCAATTTACAGCTAAAGAACAATTGTAATTATACACAGAGCAGTGCGAAGGTCCAAGAGGTTGAGAATGAATGATGGAGGAAAGAAAAGTATGATGATGATGCGAGTCGACGGGTGGAGTAACCGAGAGAGTCCAAAATAATGCAAACGGCTAACGAGAGTTGTAAGGATCTATTGTGAGAGTTAGTAAGTGTCGAGTCAAGGTAATAAGAAGCTCAGATAGGGACTTACATTTTCTATCCATTTCCTCAATGAATTTTGCTAGCTTTCGGCTGCGCTTGGGTGATTTGCCAGTTGGAGTAGTGCAATTTGCCGCCGCTTGGCGTCGCCGGTCCTCATATGCATGCTTGAAAGACTCCCAATCACTACCCATGTCATCTGAGTTGTCACTAAGTGAGCCCGCAGCACTATTAGCACCATCAGACTCAATTAATGGTGGGCTCGGGCTCATGGATGGAGATGCGGCACGGTGGGGCATAATTTTGGAAATGGGACGCTTTGTGAACCCAGTAAATGCCGCATTGTGAAATGGCGACCCAGGGTCTGAGTCGGGAACAACATCTGGGATGGTAATATTTGGGTTGAAAAGGGCACGAGTATTGGCCGTGCCGCTGTCAATGTCTAATACAAGAACTAAATTAGTATAGAAGATAGAGACTAGGTATGTACTTGCCTTGGGTGCAAAGCGAATAGCATTTCCTGTTGAACAAAGGCAGTTGAAATAGGCGTGCAGACCCTAAGGGTGTGGAAGATCAGGCTTACCAGAGTTCGTCATAGCGTGCCTGAAGCTTAGTGTGTTCCATAGTGAGCTGCGTGAAGGCATGATTATGGTTGAATAGCAGTTCCTGAGCGGAGGCGAACGCGACAATGCTTTCAGTAAGAACCATTTTGTTGTACCCCGATGATCTATTAGAAAAATTATCAAAAAATATTGAAAATAAAAGAGCAATTTACCTGATTTTAAATGGACAATTCATGGCAGTACATTCCATGAGTCTAAAAGAGATTGGATGAGACAAAGTCGTCGTAGAAATTAGTGGTGGTGATGGTTGTGGAAAGAGTCGGAAATACTCACACGCTCTGAATCTTGAGCCGCTTTGAAGGTTCACGGGTTCACGACGCATATAATCATACAAATACATTTAATTAATTTCTATGCAATGGATTTACAATAGTAAAACGGTAAACGGACACAAAAAATGCTTATAGCAGGAACGATTGTACACATAATAATAATACAAATAAAAAGACCGTTTGTCTACTCATATCTTTGGGGTGGATAGTGACCTTGAGGACGTGTATTTTCATCGTAATATTGGGATGAATGTGCTGTAGGATTGTGCTGTTGGTCACGGTGACGACTGTTTTGTTCAAAATGGCCATTGTGGGCTGCATTTGGACGATTTTGGGTGTAGGGAGATGACAGCGAGTAGTCATGTTCAAGTTGATGGGTGAGTGATTGATTTATACTCGAGCGTGCTTGAGAAGATGAATTCAATGGCTGTTGGTGAAAAAAAGATGATGAATGAAGGGCAGGGTCAATAGGTGTGTGGGCATGAGATGAACGAGGCGAATTATGCATAGCAAAATTCTGGCTAGCTGATTGCGCCAGACGTGGGGCTCGGGCCAGCTGATTTGGTGGAGGTGGTGGAGGTGTTGACTGTGAATTAATGAGGGAGCTTCCTCCTATCGATTCCAGTGGGCGGGGACGTGGTCGGGATTGGACTGGCTGTTCAGGACTTGTTGATGGCTCGTGATGATGGCGGGATAAAGTAGGAGACGTATTGAAGGGCTCCGAATGTTGTGTAGATGCCGGAGAATGCTGGGAATGATGAATGGATGATGATTCAGGGATGCGAGCTGCTTCTGCCTCCCTTGTCTCTATACGACGCTGCTTTTTTGCCCGGCGCAACCTTTTTATGTCCTCTAGTGTTGAATTTGTGGCCCTTCTTTTTTTGGGATTATCAGCGCCATCATAGCTGGCAGACTCTGTCCCAAAAATCATACTGTTACAATATGTTAGTCAAAAAAGAATAAAAGTATAGAAAGATTCACGCACACGTCCCACCATTTGAGTGTGTCGTCAATCCACTCAATATCAGCATCTTCATCACTTTTGTCGAAGAGTGCCACCACAATGGAAAAGTACTTCTGATAATTGAAGCTTCGGTCGTGTTGATCCCAGCTAGTGGCACACGTTGCAGCATGGCGAAGCATGACACAAGCATAAGCGATGGAGGCAGGTGTAACATGCTGCATTTTCTCCTTTTTAGCCATGCCTTTGACGCTCTTGGTGATTGTATCGTTCAGATTTTTAAGTGCAGACGAGGGGGTGGTAAAGATGTGTCGGTAAATCTATTGGTCAGGTCAATTTGCATATAAAATGAGAGTAATATGATAACATACCCGAACGAGTATGTTTGATCTCAACAAATTAACCTCGCAATTCTCTGGTCCAGCAACAAAACCACCCTCAGGCCACATGAATGATGGGAACTCCTCTTCGTTGATAGGGACTTCACGGTCGTCATTTCCGTTGTTGTCGAGATACTGTGGGGTTCCATTTAACAGCTCGGCCATCATCCTAATAAAATTGTGATGCGTGAGCAACAAAAACCTGAATACTATAACACTATACGCTTACGCATTGGGATCTTTGTCAAACTGAGAGCGAAGGATACCAGGTACCAATAGCTCAGCAGTATACCGGTTCTTGAATCCACGGTCACTTTTATCGGGCTTGGTGGGAATAGCAGCTCCAGATGGAAGCTCTAGAGCAAGGTACTGAAGGAATTTATCCTTGAGGCCGAAGATATCATTGGATCGGGCTTGATTAGCTGAGTCTACCATCTGAAATAATATCTTTTAGTTGGGAGAAGACCACAAGCATAATAGAATAACATACATTTGCGCCAAGTAGCTCAATTGCTTGTGAATTACCTCTCAACTTCTCCCGGTCCTCAGCCATTGAAGGCACACTCTCCATGAGTGTATTATAATGCAGTATTTGAGTGCGGAATTTCTCCTCATATCTGTAGCAATTTTAAAAAGGATTAAAAAGGTACATAAATGATAGACTTACTGCGGCTTGGTGAATGGTGTATATATCTTGAAGTCCCAGGCAATTCCACGTGTTAGAATGCCAGCCCAGATGAGATCCATGGCATAGCTACGCTGGAGCCATGCAGAAGTATTGAGATATGGTTTAAAAACAATGCTAGAACTACACGTCAGATTACTTAGTTGTGGTTTATCAGTAAATGCGCACCCTGAAGTATCCTTGCTTTTCTTGAATTTTTTCTTTAACTGACGTTGAGAAAATTGTTGTTCTTCATCGTCTTCACTTTGAGAGGACTCAGAGCTATTTTCATGAGTTGGCTGGGCACTGTTTTCCTGAGATAGTTGAGTGGGCATAGTAATGTGCTGTATTACATGGTAGTGGTTTGGGAAAGAGTGTGGTAATCGGAGATAATCACACGCGCACCGGCATTCTTGAACATAAACTCTGACCACCATCTTAATACAAGGACGCGCTGCAATGCGCGTCAAATATTATCTATTATTTCTCTTTCTGACTGCTTTTATAATGGCTGAAATGAATGCTAGTTCTCATTCACTTGAAGATACAGACAATTCCTTTATCTGTGAATCGTGTAATCGGGGCTTTGAAAAGCAAAAGGGACTTGCGGTGCACAGAAGAGCATGCAAAAAAATCAAATCCGTTCAAGCAAACATACAGACCGCAAGTACATCCTCTACATCTCAAAGACCCACAAAGAAAGCAAGAAAAGAGCTATCAAGCAAGGCTGCAGGAAAACGGAAGGTAAGTCCTCATATTCTATTATTATCTATTCTATGTTAAATTCTACGTAGGCACAGGATGAGCCTGAGATCTCTCCAGAGATCATGTTTGCACCACACTTCCAGCCAGCTTTCAATGATAATTCTGAGGCTCTTAATAGCCCTGAAGTTGAAATGCAATCAGTGCCCGAAGAATCACCATTTCCACCAGACACTCTGCATGCACAGTCCGCTCCTGACTTTTTTGTTCCACCACCTACAAGACGAGGACGACAGCGAAAGTTTCCAGAGCGATATGCAGATTATTTACCATGTACAAGAACCCGCATACCACATCTTCCACCGCCACCGCCACCACTGCATCCTATATCTCCAAGTCCTGAGCCTCACAGAGAGCCAACACCTTTGCCACCACCACCACCTCCTAGAGTTGGTCAGTTTACCACAGAGGTGAACGAGTTTGGGATGTATCGGGTGTACCCCACAATGCCAAGTCGGGAGATTGACGAGAATGAGGAACTGGTTAATGTTTGTGATGGACCTGGTTTAGCACGTCCTTCCAACCCACCCATTTCTCAATGGTTCAAGTCCACTGGTATGCAAGATCCTGGACAGTCTAGTACCCACTCAAAGGGGATCTGGGCACCATTTTTGAATGCAACGGTCTACAGGTTGTTTCGCTGGTTTTATACTGGTGGCAACACTAAATCTGTTGCTGAGTTTCAGAGATTGATTGACGACGTGCTAGATCAACCAGATTACAATCCAGCACACGTGAAGGATTTAAAGGTTACAACTATCCTTTCCAACCTCGACAGCCATGACTCCACGGTTTCGCCCTTTGCACTTGAAAATGGATGGAAAAAGTCTTCCGTCACCCTTCCCCTTCCCTGCGAAAATGTCCAACATACATCTGAACACGCCTGTCCAACCCTCAAAATCCCTGATGTTCATCATCGTCCCCTTCTTGACACAATCAAATCCGCCTTCACCGACGAGTCCTCCAAGCAATTCCATTACACCCCATTCAAGCAGTACTGGAACGCCACTGTGAACTCTCCACCAGAGCGGGTCGTGACAGAGTTATATAACTCTGATGCATTTTACGCAGAGCATGTCAAGATTGTGGAACAGCAGTCGTTGCTTCAGCAGGGTACTAGTGAGCCTCGGTATGAAATTGCGATTGCCGCAATCATGCTCTGGTCGGATTCAACACATCTCGCCATGTTTGGCAACGCCTCTCTTTGGCCAATTTACCTGTATCTTGGCAATCTTTCAAAATACACAAGAGCTAGACCAACAAGCTCCTCTGCGCATCACATTGCCTACATTCCATCGGTATGCCGTGTTTAAATTTTCTTTATCTCTTCAAATTCGCTGATCTTCGTACTAGCTTCCTTCAAATCTTCAAGATATATACATGAAGGCCTTCAATAATATTTCGGCATCCACGGAAACCATCAGCCATCTCAAGCGCGAGTTGATGCACGCAGTCTGGCTCTTGCTTCTTGATCCAGAGTTCATGGAAGCGTATGAGCATGGATTTGTTATTCAATGCTCAGATGGAATATGGCGTCGCATTTTCCCCCGGTTTTTTACTTACTCGGCAGATTACCCAGAAAAGTAAGTTACCTTTTTCCTTCTTTACGCATGCGGCTTACTCTTAAGTTGTTTATTAGGGTTCTCTTATCGACAATCAAGTATCTTGCAAAATGTCCATGTCCTCGTTGCACTACCGAAAAAAAGCACATTCCTGCTCTTGGTACCCATGCAGACATCCAGCGACGTTCTCACAAGCGCGTTGACAATGAATACCGAAGGTTTGATATTGAAGGAGCAAGAAGAGATATCTATGAGAAGGGAAAAGGAGCAAAGAGCAAGGCTATCGAGGATCGGCTAGGGACTGACTCATCAATTCCAGTACGGGTGAGTGCAAATTAACCTTGACACACAGACATACTCACCTTTATTTCCAGAACGCCTTTTCAGAACGCCTATTCAAGCATGGCTTCAATTACTACGAGATGTTTGTTCCGGACTTACTTCACGAGTTTGAGCTGGGTGTTTGGAAGGCGGTATTTACACATCTGATGCGCATTTTATATGCAACGGGGAATAGCAATGCTATTCAAATTCTCAACAAAAGGTGAGATGCACCCACTGTTACATGTCGCAGCTCACAGAAATGCTCATAAATTGTTTTAGATACCGTGATACACCAACCTTTGGGGAGACGATTCGGCGATTCTCAAACAATGCTGCAGCTATGTCTAAGCTGGCCGCTCGTGATTTTGAAGACTTACTACAGGTGCGCATGTTCATTGGCGTCAATCCGCATTTCCACAATCTTTACCTTCAATTAGTGTGCACTTCCTGTCTTCGAATCACTTCTACCCAATCAACATATGCAAATTATCCTCAGCCTTATATTTGTTCTCTCAACATGGCATGCTCTTGCAAAACTCCGACTCCACACATCCTCCACTCTTGCCGCACTCAAAGCACAGACACGGGAGCTTGGCTTTGCTCTGCGCCGGTTTGTCAAGGATGTATGCCCTGCGTATGACGCCAAGGACTTGCCGCGTGAAGAAGCTGCACGCGCTCGCCGTCAAGCCAATAAAGCAAAGAAAGGCACCACAGCATCGAGCAAAACATCAAAAAAGCCATCCCAACGCAAAAATACGAGGACCAACAATGAATCCGAAGATGAAAAGGCAAAGAAAACATTAAATCTCTTCACTTACAAGCTACACGCACTCGGGGACTACGTGGATACAATATGGAGGTATGGACCTTCGGATAATTACAGTACACAAGTGGTATGTGCCGTTCTACATCTCTATTCATTCAATTTTAATATTAACTGCTTTCCAGGGTGAGACCGAGCATCATCGGTCTAAAATATTCTACGCAAGAACAAACAAGCGCTCAGGTTTCGAGAAACAAATTGCCACCCATTACCGTCGACAAAACATCATTCGCCGCATCGGAGAGCGGATAAGCCAGATGGTGCATGGTACCGCATCACCCTCGCCCTTAGTTCAGCCGCAATCAACATCAATTGCCGGTCCATCCATGTCAACTACGAACAAGCATCCATTGGCATCAGCGCAGACCATAAATGCTGAGACTTCTAATCAACCAGACCTCGCATTGCACCCATCAAATACTGGAGAGTCAGATGCCAATGAAGTACAGGTTGCCGTTTCAGCTGAACAGCATTATCACCTACCTGTGAGCAAGAAAAAGAAGATCAATCTCTTTAGGTGGGTTCAAAGCAATCACGGTGACCCAGCTTTCAAGGTAGTTTCCTTTTGACTTGGTTTGGATCAACTGCTAATACACCTCTCAGGACTTTATTGCCGAGCTTAAAGCACATATTATTTCGCGCATCACTCAAAACGAAGACAAGGGCATAACATACACGCAAGAAGAACTCAGCCATCTCGAATTCGCATCCGACGCTATCTACGAACACAACGTTCTCCGGGTCAATTATACGACGTATGATCTCCGCAGATTACAGGACAGTCTCAACCCACGCACCCACAACGATATCCTGACCCTTTCCTATGACAACAACCCCAACCATCCTTTCTCGTATGCTCGTATCATTGGTGCGTTCCATGCCGAAGTCACATACAGCGGAAATCGGAGGCGAAAAATTACGAGGCCGACTCGGATTGACTTCTTGTGGGTCCGGTGGTTTGAACTAGATGGTACCTATAGGGGTGGATGGGAAACAAAGCGTTTGCATCGCATTCGGTTTGTGCCCTCCACCGATGAGAGCGCCTTTGGCTTTCTTGATCCTGACTGTGTGATTCGCGGTGCACATATCATTCCCGCTTTTGCTCATGGCACCACAAAGGAGTACCTACCTGTTGCCTCAGTGGCGAGGAACAAGGAGGTGAGGGACATGATTGGTCACGAAGATTACAAGTATCACTATGTGAACATGTAAGTTTTTTTTCCGCATGACTTTATTTATAACTCACAAGGCCTTCAAGGTTTGTTGACCGCGATATGGCCATGCGATACCTAGGCGGAGGAATAGGACATATTGCAACCAATGAGCACACGAGTTGCCTCCGTCCCGATTTTATGACACCACCACATTTGGACGGTAACGCAATGGAAACGGATGTTGAGTCACCAGCAGACGACGCTTTGGAGATTGTTGGGATTGAGGCAATGGTAAATCTGGAGGATGAAGAGGACCCAGAGGGCGAGGACGAGGATGCTGAGATGGATGAACTAGAAGGGGAAGCAGACGATGACTCGGACGAGGTGAATAGGATTATTGGAGGGGTGGGTGATGAACAGGATGAATATGGAGTAGAGGGGTATGCCCCCTTGTAGGTTATGCGTCGGGTGCTGAGCGCATTGAAGCATGATCATGGTGCCTATTGGGGGATCCTGACCTAGAATCCAATCGCCATTTGCAGCAGAGCATGCTTCAAGCAAAGAGTGGGGGTGGAATGAGCTGGCACTGATGACAGTCGAGAGAAAGAGGTGTCGTGGTCAGGTTGACAATTTGATGCCACTTGGCATTTTTCGTGAGAATTGTCTCCGTAGGCTCATAATAATATATTTCTCAAAAAATTAAACCACTCTCATCGTTGGAATCCCCGTAAATGATTACTATTAAATGTAAATTCAATTCTAATTGTTCCCTGGGCCTCAATGGTCATAGCAAGGTCCCCTCAAGCGTTGTGAATCGCTTTTAATGCTCACTAAGCTTGATTTACACATAGCAAGCTCAGAGCAAGGCGTTAACTTGCCTTTTGACAACGAATAAATCATTAGTAAATATATATTGTTTAAACCATACTAAAATGCTATTCTAATGCAAAACTAATGGTGGTTTGACCTTTCAAGATGTCGAAAAGAATTCTGATCACCTCAAAAGGTAGATCACGCCTTACCTTCCCTTTTGAGCCACTAAGGCCCTTTGGATGCGCGCGACGTTTTGCTGATGACTGTCAGTGTCAGTGTTTGCGGTTGCTTATTCCCGCGCACGTGGTGATGGTTATGTAAGATTGACCTCACCAGCGGGCCGCGCTTCAGATAAGGAGGCCATCAGTAGACCTCCTACTGTGCGTTAGATCTCATTCAGAAAGGTCTTTCAAAGAAATTCTGTAGCAAAATATAGCCTTGATTTGATATTTAATTCCTCTTATTAAAGACCCCGAATTTACCTTCGGTCCTTTCGTTACTCGCTGTGAAAACTAGCTCAAAGTTCAAACGCCGGTACGAGGTCACCGCTGCGAAACAATGTTTACCACCACATGGAGGAACGGTGCGCTATCCGCCTATTAGAGTACTATGTATGGAGGTAAAGCTTATTGTGCTGGTGGAAATGTACTCGTGATCATTGCATTACAGCACGAAACCTGTCATACAAGGAAATCTAGCCTCCACACGACCCACAGGACCCCCAAACATATTTCTAGCCAAGAAAGTGCTCCGATTCCATTTGTTCTGAAGTTTTAAAGCTGTACTAAATCCTAACAATATCTATACACAGTCCGAGCATTTACCGCAGAATCCTAGCGGCGCACATTTATCTGAGAGGATCTGGGATTCATCTCTTGAGTCATCTCTTGATCTATTGCACCTCGGACAAAGGACCATAAGCGACGTATAAAAATGACATGGGGACATAATTCAGTATGTGGGAGGTACAGAAAAATATAGTAGAATTATTTGGCTACATAAGCGCGATCATAGAGGATATACGAGTCCCTGGAAGATATTTCAAGCGTCGGTGGTCGTGAGCTCCAAACCCGCAGATGTTTTCATCGATGGTACCAGGTAAAGGCCGTGGTGTTGCTGCTAAAATATACCGAGACTTAAAAAAAACGCTGACGTTTCTAGAGGCCTTTCTGTACAACTTTAAACATAGAGAATTGTGGGCGAAATCGCAGATTGAGCTGGGGTCCGTATCCGTGCGTGTACAAATTCAGGTTCCAGTTTTTATGTGCACTCGGGTTGCGGGTTAAAAATCAATGGGGAAAAAAACAATATCTTGATTTCGGAGACGGCAAATATCTTTTTAAGGGAATGGTGCTTTTAAAGATGTATAATTACAAGAGGGAGTCGGACCTTGCGAGAAGAAGGAGATAGTGCAACGAATGGAAAAAATGCGGTCCCTGCCACCAGTTACGACCTTCTTTGCATGATTCCAAGTTTGCTGCGATTCTGTAAACCAGTATATTACGAGCGTTTTAGTCACGAGGGACACTGAAAGGAGAAGCAACCTGGAAGGGATAGAAAATTTCTACGGTTGTAGAAGTTTGTAGCTTTACGACTGTGAAATGTCTGTTGTTGTGGCGCTCAGATGGGAGATTTCCTATTGCGGCGCTTGACGAAGCCGAAGAGGGAGACTTAGACTACATACTGAGGGCAGGAACGGTACGTTGTCACCCAGACAAAACAGTGAAAGAGGCTCGAAAGCGTGGTCGACTACGTCTTTCTCAGATACTGCACCCGCCCGCTTTCGATGACAGTATGGTGTATAGTTGATTACACGACGTTTCCACATCACTGAGAACGCCGATTAAACGAGGTGGCACGAGTCGATGACATGCTACAATCCCTCGACGTCGAGGATAGACGTCTGGCAAGAGGATCCGTGGATATATCGAAACCTTGACCGACGGAATGTCGCTCGAGGGCTCTTGAGTCATCAGTTGACCACAATATCCTAATTTGGAACGACCGTGTAGGTGCGCCGGCCGTGGGGCCTTGGTGACTGGTATTTTTCCACGTGGATCAACTCAGTGCTTTCACCGTTGTGTGACAGAAATGGACGATTCAGTCGAAACGCTGGATTGAAATTACTCCATAATTTTGCATTGCCTACTGAACGGTGAGCCAAATCAAATCAACGAAGAGCCTACTTGAATTCCAGAAAGTCGCTTGCGACCAGCGGGAAGCGTATGATAAGTTTCGTTTCATAGCAAGTTAATATTCACTGGATTGACAGCATGAGAGTTGATGAGAATATTTTGGGACAGGATAAAGTTGCAATCCACCGGGACTGGACTACCATACCTATTTTTTCGTGGAATGTTGCAGAAAACCGATCAAGGAAGGACGCCGACAGTCCTGCTCAACACTTTCGGGACCCTCAGCCTGTCACTCGGGGGCGGACGTTGTCAGGGCCGGAATTTGGATAGACTCCATGGCGATGCTCAGGTTCGCCATTGGGAAAGATGGACATATGAAGTAACTCTATGGATGTTTGTTCAATGGTAGCAAGTTGGAAAGGTGTTGCACTCTCCCGATTGATTGGTATTTTTCTCTGGTAGACACTGGTGGATATATTGCCACCGGTAATCCAAAATCAATCGAAGATCGCAAAGGTGTGATACAACGTCCGAGCCTCCCAGCGCCAAAGGTTGTACGCTTCAATGACGGCAACTCGAGTGCATGACCTTTGAATTCAGGACCATCCTGGCGTCGAATGCCTTCGAAACAGAATGTAAAGGAAATGGATAAATTGTTACATGTGCATTCGAAGGGGAAAGATGAAGGTTCGGAGACTATCTACCTGTATAGAACACGACTAAAAGAGATCCGATTCCACATGTACATGACGATATGCTTCACGCGACGTTCGTCAACTTGTCCTTTTCAACATTGCACAAGGTATGACAGTGTTTGACAAAACAGCGGGATATTCTCGCGGGTAAGACTGAGAAAGTAGTGTTCCATATCAGATCAGTTTTTTTGTTTCTTCTTGGAATTCTAAGTGAGGTGGTGGTGGGATTAAGTATGCATATGTGCCTGTGGTAAGCCAATCAGCCATAAACATAATATGAACAAGTCAAGATCAAGACCTCATGGAGAAAGGTAAAATCTGAGAATTATTGGCAAGGGCACCTTTAGATTTGTTCGGTAGTTTCTTCATTGGGAAGGAAGGTCATAGATCACTTTAGAGTCTAGACCACAATTTATTGTAAGGATAATGTAGAGAGTAAACAAAGAAGAGTAATATTGGAGGTGGTGATTACAGTTTATGGCACTCTTCATCTACACGCTCGTATACCATAAGAATCAGTTTTGGAAAGAAACACGAATTGAAAGGTTGAAGCAGGGTTACTATCCTTGGCTTTGAGGCAGTTGATATTTCACTTGGTTCCTTACGACGAAAAAGAGAATAAGGAAGATCGTATAGAACGGGTGCCCGCGAAATACGGCGGACCATAGTTTGGGTTGCCATTGGCTTCACATGCGCCAAATAATGAGGGTTGAAGCCAGTTTTGAAAATACAGATTTATTTTTTGATTTTAAAGAGGTGAGATAGGGGTAAATATTGATTGACGATAGATCGAAATATGTTCGAAGATTAAGAATATAGTGTTTTGAAAAGACTAGTAGAGTTTACAGAGGGAATAAAAGACTGGAGAAGATGAAATTGGGACCCTGGATACAGAAAAATGACGGTGACTGGGAGTTGCAGGGGTCAAATGGAGGGGAGAAAGGAGAGTGACAAATGTCACATAGTCATTTTGAGTTGTACAAGTGCAAGGGTCGAATATTTTTTTGGTATATGTACCATTTATATTTTTTTACCAGGGATGGCTTAGTCTCTTTCTCCTCATAAGCAACTCAGTTTCTTGTTTCTTTTCTCAAAAGTCGCTCCTTCTTGTCATCTGAATAATTTGGTCAATGTATTCTAACTCTGCTCATCGTCAACATCCTTCCCCTCATTCTCATCAAAACCCTCCTCCTTCACCGGCTTCTTACCGCCCTCAGCCATATTATCTTAATTCAGACTCTCATTCTCAGATTTCAGTCGTTCAACAAGTAAACGACTCCCGTTCTTATGCCGAGGACCATTCGTACCAGGACTTTTACGCACAGCCAGATCATAATGGTCAACCCCTGTTTCATAATATGAGGCAGAATACAGCCATTCCATACACCTCTCGTGAATCCATTTCACCAGTAGTTGGCTACACTCAATCATACGATCGTCGTCCACCAACTTCTTCTGCCATTCATGACCCATCATTCGATTATTACGATCAGCACCCACTTCCTAACCCTGGTTCAACCCCACAACCGCCACTGGTCAATTCAGCTCCTCCAATCCAGCGTAGTACATCGCAAGCCTTGTCCGATGGTTATAACTCCTTCCCGCCCGAACATTCGAATACCTATCATTCTCGTCATTCTGTCTTTTCAGGACCATCTTCAGAGCATTCGGGGGAGTCCGAGTACGGCGCTTCTGTACCTCCAGAGGCTCAAACTCTCCCAAAACCTCGAAAACCGCGGCGAGAAAAACCTCGTATAGAACTTGCACCAGATCAGCCCTTTACTACTCAAGGAAAACCTAGAGCTCGTGTCTACGTTGCTTGCATTCAATGGTTCGTATCTTTTCTTTGACTTTGTTTAATCATAAAATGAACAGTCGTTACAGTCGAACGCGTAAAATTCGTTGCGACGGTGCAAAACCCGTTTGTCACAACTGCGGGCGCCGCACCAATGGCAACAACGAATGTACTTATGATCCCGTTCCGAAAAGACGGGGCCCAGACAGGACGCCAGGCGCCCGTCAACGCATGGCTCGTGATGCTAGAAACGACGATGATGATTCAACCCCCCAAAATTCTCGTCGACGTCGGCGTACTCGTGATAGTCTGCCATCAGACCAAGTTGAAGCGGATGAGCGACAGTTCTCTACGCGAGATTCCGCTTCTGGGGATTCAGTACAGATATCTCGGTCTCTTTCAACCGATACAGGGTCTTTAAGCCTGTCAGCACCGTCGCAGAATAATTCTTTTGCCAATAGTGTAGATGGATATGTCCCAATGTTGAATTATGAGCGTCACTCCTATTCCTCGTGTGGGTGTCATCACCTAGTGCATTGTCCTGCTGCGAATCTGGCCTTGGGAGATCCGGTAGCTGGCACCGAAACTCTACCCTTGGTATGTTGGCCAATCATGAGGTCTGACACAGCCTGATTTCTCCATTTCTCTTTTTATCACAGATCCAAACTGCTCATGACATGAAATCTATGATTCCCCCGTTCGCTGGATCCTCCAGTCGTGGGTATATCACCGAGCTCGATGAAAACGGGAATGAAATCGAGAAACCCACCAGCTTCGACATTGGTGGGCAGCCCTCTCTCAGCTTCACACGTAAGATTTGGTGGGATTCCTTATTATCGCTCTACCTTTCGGCAACCAACTTGCAACCCATCGTCTCGTCCTCCCAGAGAGAAATCGCCGCACAAAATGTTATCTCAGATTTGCGGTTCCTCTTTCGTTCATCCAACTATTGGTTCTCTTTTTTTCATCTCCCGACTTTCTTTGGGAATTTTTACGATCCAATAAGGCGAGAGAACATGCAACCTAGCCTGGTTCTAGCTCTCCTGGCTATCTCCACATTTTGGCAAAGTTCCGAGGTCGGCTATGGACGCCGTGGTCGCGAGCGAGCACTCAGATTAAGAGACGAAGCACAAGCTGCCCTGGATGCAAGTTTTAATGCCGGGTGGGTTGACGAAACACTCGCACAAGCTGCATGGGTACAGTATTTCGGCGTTCAAATATAGTAGCAGTGGTCTGACTCTTTGCTAGCTTCTTGCTTTATTTGAAGTCTGTGCCCATCCTCGGCATTCGTCGGAAAGATCGACTTCTTCCATGGTCATGTTAGATTCGCTCATTCGCAGTCTATCTTTGACCCTAGTTGATGCTGATGACCCCAATACTAATATGTTTCCACCTGGGTCAGTCCCTGTAGTAGGATTGACCTCGCGGGAGCCTTGGGTTCCAGAACAAAGCCCGGTCAGAATATCTTCGGTCCATGCCTTTTCTCATCAAAGCCCTTTAGCTCCTACCTACGAAAGGAATTGCTCATGTCACACATTTACTCTGAAAGAACACTGGCCCTCAGCGGATGAACACGCGCCGTTGTGGGGTCCTACCCCAGCTTGGGATGATACGTGGACTCCGGGAGAAATACGCAAGGAATCCTGTCGACGACTATGTTGGAGCGCAATGATTCTGGCTGCGGGTCATATCTCGTACACCTCTTCTCATCGCTCCCAGAGCCTTGATTTGTTTATCTCCGATCCTGCCAATGTCAGTTTTGAATTACCTCGTATGAATTACACGTATACTGACTCCGAACGGCAGTATGCCCTTTTGTTTTCTGGAGAATCATTGGCGAGGTCCCCCGCCTTAGCTGGTCCGTCCAAAGATAGTATATGGGCTCTGCATGACAGATCCTTTTTGCTCTGGCACGGTTGCATGCGAATGCGGAATGATCCTACTATTACTGACCAACAAAAAGCCGAGTTTGCTGTGAAAGCCTGGCTAGAAGCTGACAGCCTTGAAGAGAATTTGAACCGCCATACTTGTTTGATTGAACGCGCCTTTATTTTCCAGGCACGAGAGTATATCTTTAAGTAAGTTCATCTTTACCTCCGCAATTTCCATAAAAGTTCATCTTCCTTTATTAGTACTCGGATGTGCGTATCATATGAATTTCGGCGTTATATTCCTCTGGCAACCGCGTATGTACATGATGCTCATTTGGTGTGAGAAAACTAATCTTCGCTCTCGTGGCATAGAAACGTGCATGGTTTGTTCCACAGGAACAAGGCCGAGGAATGGCGTAAGTCGTGATCATGGTTTCGAGGTCGGAAAGGACCCTTTCTCATGTTTGCATACCCCAGTGACACACCAAAGTACGGTTGCGCAAAGGTTCATGCAAGGTTTACACACCATCACTGGGAACTCGAACAACCTTCTCGCCCGCCGGCCGTTCTTTGTGTTTTGGTTCATGGGCCAAATTCACCGGTGAGTCTTTTTGCGACGTGTTTTGATTCTTTGTGCCCATCATTTCTTATTAGGGCGCTGAACCTTTGGTTCGTGGATAATTCGTTGACAATCGCACTGGATGTATGCAAGGCTTTGATACCAGCAATCGACTAGTATGTAGTAACCCTTTGTCCCATTTCCGACAGTTGCTAATAAATGTTATTAGCCTCACCGTTCTGTGGCCCTGTGCAGGTAAAATTTTAATACAAATTCTTCTTTTTACATCACTTTACAATTTTCACAGAGCAACGGAGCCGCTACACCTCGCTTCGTGCCAAGGTCTCTGAGGCCTGTATCATGGCCATGGTTGAGCCTCCAGCACCACTTACCCTGGCGGCTTCACTGTCGCACGGATCTCTTGTATAAGCCAAAAGTTAAAACATCACCTTTCGACCCAGACCTTTTTTTTTATTTATTGTCTGCCTTTCGACTTTTGTTCTACTTGCCTCGTTTCCAGAATCCCCTCACCTGCGCGCCATTATTACCCAAGTTGTATGTAACAATATCAGATTTGACCTGCTCAACCGTGAATGTAAAATATCGAGTTTAGTTGACAATAGTTTTTCTTTTCTTGTATTTCTAATATACCATTGACTATGCAATTAGCTTTTTTGTAAGCTTTGAACAATGTAATGGCTTATAATGAGGTGTTTTACCGAATTGGGAAGTATGGACAAGGACACGCACAATTAGCACGGGCCACCGCCGGGACGACGGTTCGTGACAGACGCAACCTTGACCTCCAACTGCATACAGTAACACTACGTCTGAACTCTGCCACTAATGAGTACTAGCCACCATATATCAAATCTGGATATCTCACATTCGCCACTGCAACGACACTCGTCGATATCGTTACCCTCTGGCTCCTCACTGAAACGAAGAGCATCGATGTCTCTTGAGCAATCTCCAGATGAGAGCAATCGCAAGAGGTTGAAGGAAACGCAGGAAGCGGAAATCCCCTCTTTAACCACGCCCTCAGAACCTTTGAATTCTAAACTCGTTGAAGAGTTAACACAAGAACTGCAATGTGGTTGTTGTGCGGAACTGGTCTACAAGCCAGTACTGGTTATCCCTTGCCAACATTTCTTTTGTGGAAGGTGCCATTCGTTTCTAATACTCTGGACTTTATCCTCTGACTAATGAGCAACATATCAGCTGTTGTGTCCTGTGGATTCGTGTAAGTTTTGTATGATCTTCTCCATGTCGTCTTCCCCCCACGCTGCTATACGGGGTGGCGCACCTATTTCAAACATTATCTGACAACCAAGGCTTAGAATGGGGGAACTAATTGTCCCGCGTGTCGAGGAAACTCTTCTGTTGCAATGCCTTTCAGAGCCCTCCAGCCTATCATAGACTCGTTGCTGCGACTCGCGCCGCATAAAGCACGAACCCAGAGAGAAAGAGACCAAGCCGACGAAGTATACAAGTCCGGGGTGGTCTTGGAGGTATCGACCATTCATTTGGGTCCTGACCTCAGCTTATATATACCTGTTATACTAGATACCCTCTCCGAGAGAATCATCTCCCCCACCAGACGTAAATCGAAGCACTGAGTATCTGCACCCATGCCCTCATTGTTTGTCGAATAACCCTTATGGGTGGCGGTGTCCCCGACCTCTCGTGGACCCTAGCGTAGACCCCGCACACGCATGGCCGTTGAATGACGGAACACCTCCTGGGCACGGACATTGTGGAAATTGGTCAGTAGCTGGCCTTATCGCATGTTTGGCACTAAGTATAATATTCACGCACAATGTCCAGTGAGAATCTTCTCGCTCTCAGGGCGCCTTCGACATCGAAATGCGATCTCTGCCAAGTTTCGTTTTGTGGAATCGGTGTACAGGACCGTTGCATCGCACTGCCGCTGATGGCACAGAGCCCTCACAATATGAACCACCTGGCTGACTTGATTCAGTCGGTGGATGTCTATGACTGCTTCGATGGAAATACCGTTGAGGTCGAAATTATGCTCGAGTACCTGACAAGACAGGGACTTACACCTCGGTACATCTATCGCGAAGTATACACATCTCTTTGTATCTTGTTGTGCAGGGAGGTCATGACCAGTTTCTCTTTTTTAGATCATTCAACATATCCAGAAACTTCCGCGAGGTTTCGCCACTCTTGTTGAGTTGGATCTCTTTAGTGACGTGCATCCTGTTACGCCTGGGGCAGAACCTAATCCAGACGCTCCGCGGAATAAGATCTGTAGGATCTGTGCAGCAGAAGTATTTCTTTGGGGAGTGAAAGAATGGTGGATTAGAGAACGACAAAAAAGAATCGGAGGAGAAACGCTTGCGCTGAGACGGGATTGTCCAGATGGCGTTCATTGTTCCAAACACAGAGAGGATCACGGTAGGATTTTTTCCAAAAAACAATTGTATCTGGTACGGTGGCTAATTTGTTCACCCTTGCAGTACATGCGCGCGAATGTAAGTTTTGCAGGGCCATCTGACTCTATTGACCTCTCTTAATCGTGCATTATCTAGTCAACCACCTGTTTAGTTCTGGTATCTCCGGATTGACTGGGCACCTACCCTCTAACACACAACAGAATCCAGAGCATCTGACAGCCGACCCCGTGGAATCCAGCTCTCCACCATTACCCGCAGTTTATTCCAGTCCTGTGGCTGCTTCCTCCTCAAATAATTCGCTGTCATTCCTTCTGAATGCAGAAGATGCTTTTATTCCCTCACCCCCCGATCAACAATCTGTGATACAGCCAGCACCTGGAGGACCAGTTCTCCCTTGATTCGGTTATGCATTTGGACTGAGTGACATGTGTTGTTTTTATTATTATTACGGTACCACCTGGGAGCCCCCTAATGATTTCCTATTTTTTTTATCGACGGTGAAACGCTAGAGTGACCTACCCTTTCTAATTATTCACATCTCTGGTTAATTTGGACAAGGGTGTAGACATTCTAGAATTCGACATGTGTACTTTCAGTCACCCCCCAGTTATCACATTCTGGCCATTGCCATTAATGTGTGCAATTCAGCTTCGATCGGTGCTTTTATTCCGCTACATTGCAGGTAATATTCCTTTGTGGAACAAGGCATCCACACACCCACCGAACCACCCAATTGCACGGCTCATAATTGGGGTAGAATAACTGCTTTGGGGATGCAAACATCGGCTTGATATCCCATATCTCATATCGGCGGGCTTCTGGATTAGATTTTCAAACTAGGACAGCAACCTCCCATGGGGGCGAGTGCTCACACTACCAGGAGTTATCTTGAAATCTTCCTAGTTTTTTAAAAATAAAATAATACAGAAATGACATTGTAAATATTTCCTCCGCGAATATGTACAAAAAACGGTTACAAAAAAATTAAACGTAATCTCGTTTACTTGGAGTCAGTACCCCTGGCCCATAGAGCCACCAGTCTCCGACATACTGCGCCATCTCGCATCAGATGTACCTCGGGGTCGAGAAACATGCTGGCTGGTTGAGCCAGCACCTTCACCCCCACTATCAGCTGTACGGGAGTTGCCACCAGACTCCCGGTCCGCTCGCCGAGATGGCCGCTTCTGTGTATATGACTGCATAGAGATTGTTACTTAGGCAAATATGGTATCCTCGCAAGAAGTTTACTCACCATAACAGTCTTCAGTGCCCTGGCGATAGAGACGAAGATAAGTCGACGCTAAGTGGTGGGGATAAAAGGATGGCTCACCGTATCTGTAGGCTACGGCAACTGCACAACGTAGCTACCTCGTATACTCCGACAGATGTTGCATTTGATAATGTCCGGTGCATGGCATGCTTCAACAAAGATTCAAGATGTGTGATGCGATAGTTGGTCGCTAGAATAAGAAGCTGGCTAAGGACGGCCGGTGTATGTTGAAGAGGTGTGACTAACGCCAAGGAGTAGAAGTATTGGAGCAAAGCTAAGGTAACTGCGTACGGTTCAGAAAGACGAAATGCGCGAGGTGTCAATCGTGGATCAACTCTTGGCTCCTCTGTGGCTGGCTTTCCAGGAATTTCTGGAAGGATTGTGTGCATGGAGGAAGTCGGTAGCGACTCCAGCGTTGTTTTAGCCTTCTTCAGGAACAACTTGCGCTGTTCCTTGAACCAAGGCCACCTATCCTCGAGGATTTTGCGAGAGCATGGGATTTTCTGACCATCATCGCAGATCAACTCGAAATCGGTCAGAACATGCTCTTCCAGAGCTGCGAGGCCCAACTCCTGCATACGGATGTCGAGCTTCAAAGGAGGGGGCTGGTAAATGCCAAACGCCTCGAGATCTACAACTGCGACATGGTCCCAACTCAGAAGACGCCTGTTATAGTCGTCAACAAGGTTCCCGTGTTTGTTTCCAAATATGAGAAATCGATTGGCTTCTGCCCATAAGCAACCACGGAACCATGAACCAGTTTCAATGGCCTTGCCTGGATCTATTCGTGACCACGTCATAGAATTCAGGTCGAGAACCCATATTGAGAATGACTGGTAGCTGTGAGCGAGGTATGTGCCGGCGATGATGAGATGAGTGCCTAAAAGTGCACCTGTGGGGAATCGGAGCCCAGGGGGGAATGTGGAACCTGTCATGGCAGACGAGCGTTCTTGGATGGTAAAATCAGAATCGGGGAGGGGGGAGAAGACTTCTAGTTCTCGTTTAACGTCGGTGAACTGTGATGCAGTAAGCAAAGGAAGTGAAGGGATGCATGAATTAACGTACGTTATAATTACTATACAGAAAGATATCGCTGGGATGGTCTTCGGACGGGGCTTCGGAGTATGGCAGATGCATAAGACTTTCAGAGGGGGTGAAGTCGTCGGATGGTTCGGATAGTTGTGATTTAAAACGCGCGCCCGGCGGACCTAGCGTTGAAGGTATGGAATGTTGGATTTCATCCTGGGGGGAACGCACGATCTTCTGAGACGATACAGCCACACTACGATATGTACCGCAGTGTCTGGGATATTCCCGCCTCTGTACCCAGTTCTTTGTGACCAGATCGTAAACACACACGTCGTCCAGCCAGGTGTTGAAGAAGTCTTGCCCCCCTATAATAAATAGCCTATCGGCTGTCACTGAAGAGAGGTGGGCGTATCTGGCTCTAGGAACCAAAGGGTCGGGAGTTGATGACATAGGAGACGCAGGGAGCCATCTCCTTGTAATCAAGTTGAAGAATCGAACGTCGTTCAAAACGCATAGTTCGTCGGGGTTTATAGAGTCAGGTTGATTGCTCATTCCACCGAATACAATAAGGTGATTATTCCCTTGAAATCGACATAGTGAGCCATGCAACTGGTACGAGCGATAATAGGCAAACTCACAGGTATCAGTACTATGGAAATAACGGGCCTGGGGAACATCATCGTCAGGATGTGTGGGTATGTGCTCCCAGATGAACTTTTCGAGGTCAAAGACATAAAGGTCGGAAACCATCCTTCTCTCAGTTACTAGCCGCCCGCCCTAAGATAAATAAGTTAAATGCAATGTTTAACTGATTAACGCGATGCTTACGAAAAGATACATCTTTGAACCAATGACGGTTGTTGAGGCGCCCTGCGAAGGAGTCAGTTATTATGGCATTCTAGCCAGATTCTAGATATCATACCACAAGTTTTGCTGGAACATCTCCTGTTGTTTTTCTGCAATAAGTGGTTAAATCATATATTGAATGAAGCATTGAAGAAGGCGCTGAAATAAAAGTACAAGCTCAAGTCGTTTGCAGTTGGTGGTAAGTGTAGTCAGTAACAAAGGTCACGGGAATTAAAAGACCCTTAATTCCACTTTTGGAATCTAAATGTTATATTTCATGCGATCATCTTTAAGAGCTGTACATCGCATTCAACTTTTACTAAATCCTTCATTATCTCATAAAAGATCTTTCATGGACGTCGTAATTTCTGAACCAACTCCAGACCAAATCAAAGTTCTGCCTCACAATCAATACGTCACTCAAGATCATATTTCACCCTTCAATGTCGCCCCTTCACCACTTGATCAGTTCCGCACATGGTTCAAGCAAGCTGCTGAAGGAGGTGTCGTAAACGAACCAGAAGCCATGAATCTATCCACAGCCACACCAAATGGTATTCCGTCAGCCAGAATCGTCTTGTTGAAACAGGTTGATTCTACAGGCTTTGTTTTCTTCACCAATTATACTTCTCGCAAATCCAAGGAACTAGAGGCAAATCCACATGCTGCACTTGCTTTTTATTGGAGAGAGGTTCATAGGTCGGTGAGGGTTGTAGGTCGCGTTGAAAAGCTGAGCAGGCAGGAGTCCGAGGAGTACTTCCAAAGTCGACCTGTGGGTAGCCAGCTCGGAGCATGGGCCAGCAAGCAAAGCACCGTTATCGGAGAGGATGATTTGAAAAAGCGGCTGGAAAAGCTGAAAGAGAAATTCCATGTCTCCGAGGAGTCAAACGGCCATGTCCCAACTCCAGAATTCTGGGGAGGTTGGAGGGTCATCCCGGAGTACGTCTTAATGATTTTACATCACTTTCGTCCGTTATATTCACCACGGTACTATTTATTAGTGAGGTAGAGTTTTGGTCTGGAAAACCGTCTCGCCTGCACGATCGAGTGCAATATACTCGGAAGGACGATGGATGGGATATCAAGCGACTTTCACCTTGAATGATCTCGACGCAATGTGTGTATGTCAACAAAATAAACAGATATACATCATCTTCGTGATTTTACTGCACCGTCATTGCATTCAGTTTTTTACTTTCGGCCCATTTGCAGCATCTGCACTAATCTTGGACCACTTGGCCAACATCGTCTTCATTCCATCCTTGTCTCCTTTTACCCAACACTTCAATGCGTCCCCTTGAATGGCACGCCCAAACGAAAATGTCAAGGGGGGCAGGCGCTTTAGTGCCGATCTTTCGGGGGCGCTGGCTACCAATTCATTTAACGCCGATAGGTACGACGTCGCTGTGTCAGATGAAAGGCCTCCTGTGAAAAGCAAGCGACGTTAACGCAGAGAAAGATGGCTTCATAACAAACCTACCAGACAGAAATAGTACACCAGCGACAGCAATGGGCACACAACGTGTAAGCATAGTTGCAGTAGCCAATGCGATCTCCTCTGCTGTAACATTGGGGCGTTCATTGTTTCGTAGTCCTGGTTGAGGGAACGATGGCTTTAAAAGTGTTCCTACAATGATTTTTTCAACAAGTCCGCATTCAAATCTATTATTTCTGAAAGAGCTAACCTTCCAAAAGGACTCCATGTGCTTTCATGCGCTCGTATATCATCGAGATCGCCGCTTCGTGAACATGTACACTTTTTGAGAGGTCGGCATCGCGAGAAAAGTCCACGTCAGGCTCTACGATGGGCACGAGTCCAGCTTGCTGGCTCACGGCTGCAAACTGAGCCAACGTTTCAGCCTGGATTTGGAGAGAGATCGAAGTCGGATAGCCAGCGATATGCGAACTACAAGCAATGGGCGCTCTCCACTTGGAGAATCTAGCGCCCAAGGCCCGTGCGGCTTGAAGTTTGCCCAATAGCCCATCTAATCCTTGAACAATGAATTCATGTTCTGCCCTTGGTATTGGAGTCAACTCTCCGTTAGCTCGGATCCCTGGTATTATTCCTTTTGATGATAATAACGGTCCCAGATTAAAGTCATGAAGTGATTCGGCGTGAAGTATGATACCCGAAATGTGTTCTAGGTGAATATGAAAGAATTGACTTGATCAGAAAGGCATCCTAGAACACAAATAAGACAGTTCTACCGTTGCTAATGGAGTTGTACACATCACACCTCCATTGCTTTCGTCGTTCCTTCTTTGCTTCATCAGAAAGATGCTGCACTGGGACCCCAACTTCATGAGACGTCTTATCGAGCAACCCATCCAAATCCAGTGGTGCTTCATCCGTTGCATAGATCCCCCTTCCACGAGGGTTCACAAGGGCAGAAGCAACTGCTATCAACTCATGGGCGTCGAAATGCGAATAATGTGCTGGAAGGTAAACTGGAATGTCTCCGTGCCCGCTAAACTTATCTCCGTACTTTTCTGGCGTTATATCGGGTACGGAAAAAAGATTGTGAGGGTCACTGTAAGTATTGGTAGTTGGCATTGCGACGATATATAAGAGCAGGATCAGAAGATCGATATGTTTCTTTCCCGACCACTGTGTTATTTTTATGACGACAACATTGTGGGGCAATGGGGCATTCTATTTTTACACATCAAAATGATTGGCTGGCCGGCTTTTGATGATTTTTCTCACACTCCTCAGAGCGGTTGCAGCCAAAATGTCGCTTCAACTTCTTTACAATGTTTAGGTTCAATCCATCTTCGTTGCTGCATCTGCGGTCTACATTGGTCCGCAGGAATTACTCCACGGGCGTACATAAACGGCCCACGGCAGAACCAGATGACTTCAGACCACCATGGGTTTATTTTGGTACGAGGTTGATTTCTATGGTAATTATCCCTGGTATGTGGCACAATGGATTCTAGAAGAGACTTTTCTAACATGTATCTTAGGGATTGGGCTGTATTCCGTATTCCTCTATGACTTTGGAGATAGAGAGCACGTCTTTCAGCCGGTATGTTGCGTACTTGCTGTATTGTTGTGTCGCTTTCGTTTTAAGAAAAATTTTCCAGATACGTCGATGGGCGAGAGCAAGCTTGCAAAATTTCCTAACTCTTTCACCTGCGGAAGAGAAATTTGTGACTGCAGCAAATACGTCCAAGTCATCACAGCAGACCACTGATTCATGATGCGGAATGGAATTTATCCAGCGCTATACACAAGGTAAGTCTTTCTGAAGATACTGTGCTTAAATGCTGATACCAAAGTATGTTAAAGAGTCCTACCAGATGCAAGTCTTTGAACACACATATCGTCTCTAAGCAACCTAGAACATGAATCGCTCTACGGGCCTATGGCCACTGTTTATAGGAGCATCCTCTCATGAAATCTACCCACTTATGCCTCTAGGTCTCTGGACTGTGTGTTGAGCATGCCGCTTTTGCTCGTCGAGTTAGAACAACGTTCTCCTGAAATGATATACCATCTTTTATGGACCATAGATTTTGACGAACCTCCGACGTTGTCGCTACAGTTTGAATTGTATCTCGATTCTTCGGCCTCCGACGCGTGTTGGCCATGTGCCTGTCAGACTCACCCAAAACCAGTTCCTTCTTCGCAGTCTTGTACTTGTCTTTCTTCCCAGTCTAGTTTCAACCAAATGGCTTCTTCTCAATCTCAACAGATTTCGAAAATGGAGCAAGATATCATGGCGTTGTTCACGAAGTTGAAACAGTTATTAACGGAAGGCACATCACACACAGAGGAGGAATCACCCACTGTGGAAAATATGAAGAATTCAGCAGATTCCTTGTCGACTGTGGATGAAGTGTTTAACATATCACAAGCGGTGGATGATCTGCGTTCGACTTGGGAGACCAAAGGTGATCAAAGCGCATAAACTCACATAGTATTTTTTGACCCTTTTCCAATCGTCAATGATTCCAGTGTCCAGGCCCTCTACAATTGCGAAGGACCTCAACACCCTTGCTGCTGAACAGCAGTGTACGATTGAACACATTCAAAAGCTCCGAATTCAGTCACGAAGTCGAACACAATGGTTGAACAACCAGCAATCCGAGTGAGCCAGTGCTGGAGGATAATGCGTAACTGTAGATATTGTTACTCCATGGGACATTCAATGGCTAGACGTGGCCTCTGAGTACTGAGTGCATGGTTGATTGATGATTATTGCTAGTTAAATTTAACTTAAAACAAGAAATTAAATTAGCTGCCTGAAAGACGCGTGTAATCACGTGACCTGAGAACGGTCATGAAGTCTTGAGGCATGTTTCTAAGTAGTTTGTGTTCTGAGCTTTCATTGTCATGCAGCAGTCTGATTTAAATTCTCGATTTCCTTTGCCAAACTCGCTAATAACACCCTCTGCTTCACCTCCGCCTAGATATGGCTCTGTACAGCAACAGTATCCCAGGCCTCCAGCTATGAATGCGCCTCCCTTAAAAAGGCAGCGCGTCAGTTCAACCCCGCGTCGCACTCTGCATGATCCTTCTCCAGCTTCTACGAGTTCACGATCGCAACCCCCAATAGACATCGAAAAAGAAAGAGAAGCTTCAAGGCTTCGTTTATTCAGTGCTTGGGAGAATTTGACTCGTCTTGTTCGTCCTCTCGATGAAGATGATATCATTAATATCAGGACGGGAAAAATAACTCGAGACAATGGTGTTCTGCGCAATACCCCAAGAATAAACTTTGGAAACATGCTAAGTCCTGCAGACAATGAGGGTGGCGATGAAGACACCGATTCTGGAGAGGATGGAGAAGATGAGTTAGACACTCTGTCGGAAAGGCCACTTGACCTTGATGACGCCACGCAAATCGACTTTGATGGAGGCCCCAAGGTTCTACCACCAGTAACACCTTTGGACCCACAGGATAATGAAGACTTGCAAGAATTCCTAAAGGCTGAGCAGCAGAGGAAGGCATTGTGTGGCAGCGAACCCGAGACAGAAGAGGAAGAAGACGAGGAAGAAGACGAGGAGGAGGAAAACGATGGAAATTTGGCTCAAGTTGATGTGCGAGATGAAGAGATAGACATAGGTGTCAGGGATGAGAGCAGGGGCCGTGGCTTGACGGATGAGTTGTATAGGGAGGAGGATTCTCAAGCGCCAAGTAGTCCAGCATTGTCTTCTGATGCGGGGGTTGGATTTTCTGACGACGAACTTGATAATTGGAACGTCGATGACGCCAGTTTTGTGCAGCCTGTCGCAAAGTCCGAAGACGAGGGACCACAAGTACTGGCCAGCGATAGTGACAGCGACAGCGAGATCGAGATCATTGAAGGGCCTTACGTCCAGAGTTCTCCTATACGACCGACAATTCCAAGATCCAAACACCAGATGGCACCCATAAAGTCAAAATCAGAAAGTCCACAGAAGAAGAATCATACACTTACCCAATACCTCACACCACCGCATTCCTCTTCGTCTGTGAACCGCAGTGACTCGTTAGGGCAACCCGAGTCTCAGCAGCAAGACGCTAGTCCCGTCATAGACTCAGACTTTCAACCTTCTACATCGTCCTCGACCCAGGCACCGTCCAATTCCCATCATATGAACTTCAGCAGGTTAAACAAGGCCACGAAATCCTCATTTAGGCCTATGGATATTCTAGAAACCACCTCAAAAGCAAATACCCCTTCTAGTTTTCGATCCAAGCCTCTAAAACTCAAACCAATCGTCTTGTTGACACCTCGGAAACCGTCGTTATCTACGCTTGGTACAGATACAGAGGCGCCGCCATTGAAAGCGGATTGGAAAGGAAAACAAAAGGCTTCACCGCCTTCATCTCCGAGGGAAAAGCGACGGAGTGACGACTCCAAGCACTCGCCACAAAAGCTAGACAATCCTCCCCCTCCCCCACCTATAAAGCATGATTCCCATCGAAAAAAGCTCCCCAGATATCCCTCTGCACCTCGAGATATCGGTAGACCATCCAGCCCTCAAGATGACAACTCGAAACCTGTCCACACGCACAACAGCTCTAGTTATGACCAAAGCTCAGATGCAGAAGTTTCGAAGAGTCCGAGAAAACGCAAACGTAGATCATCCTCCGGGGATCCCAATCGCATCGCTCAAAAATATGTATCATCTGAATCCGGTATGCAGACACCTCGTGCTGATATGAAAAGTGCTGATCTGTCCATCAAAGAAGGGGTTAGTTTTCCGTCTCATGAAAAGAGACACTCACATCGACGGAAAGGCAAGAATCGATGCTCTGGGTCCGATTCGGACAGTGCGTCGAGCACATCTGAACGAGCTCACCCCAGGCGAACACCAACTATGTCCAGGCCCCGTACGCCTACACATGTACACCAACCTTCCCTTTACTTTACCGACAATTATTCTTCCCGTAATTCCCTTCCCCCATTCGGTCCAATTCCAGACCCTCGTGCGCAATTTATCATTACACAGGCCATGCAACAACTTTCTGCCCTCGTTACTGGTGGCTGGGCGCCTCCTCAGCATTATGATGGCGCGACACCCTCCACGTACTACCCCGATCCGCGATACCCAAATCCATACGTAACTCCAACACACAGGCGTCCGTCTGGCTACAATTCGAACTTCTCCAATGCCACACTCCCTCCAGATTCACCAGAGCCTTCACCTGAAAAGTCGAGCACTGGCCGTCGAAAGTCCCTGGTTCGCAGGAGTAGATCGCGTGGCCGCAGGGTTTCATTTCATTTCGATGGAAAAATTGCGAGTACAGGTAAATCACCGAGTCCCCCAGTTGAAGATGACTTGGACTCGTCTCCTACAAAACGAGCGCACGAGCGATCCCAAAAAAGAGGCACCCCTTTTTCTGGCAAGGGAAAGGCCAGAGAGACGACATATGAATCATCGGAAAACTCTGAAATAGAATCAGATGGCCCATCCACTTATGTCAGAGGACAAACACCTGGTCCAAGCTGGCAACCAGGAGAGCGAGAATACGCCAAGATTCGTCACAGTAGTCATAAATCTAAATCATGAAATACCAACAGTTGTAACACCATTTATACGTTAGACATTTATTACTCATAATTTAGTTGCGTCTCTGATTAGAGGCTATCCTGATTCCTCGCGAAATTCTTTCTTGGACGCAGGGTTTTGTCGATGTCAGTTTTCTATTTACTTTCAGCACTCGCAACGGAATCAAGTTACTGTTGAACAAGCGCTGATGATGTCATAGTATCACATGACCTAATATTTTTGCCAGTGTCTGTGGACCACCTTCGAATCTACTTTACTACTGCTAATCTAAAAAAAAACAATAATCCAAAGAGATGGGCGGCCCACCAGTTCGAGAATCATATAACGCGAAAGCTCGACAATCCTCGGCTGGTTCAAGAAAGAAAGGAAAGGGCAAGAAGCGAAAAATAACTCAGAACCCAGCTGCACCACCTGAAGACCCTAATGCGCTCATTCTAGATGAAAAAAGCCAAGAGGAGAAGGAGAAGGAACGAAAGCAGAGGATGCTTGAAGAAGTACGATCTAGTCTCTGTCAGACCGATGCATCGTTAATATGCCAATCATAGCTTGCTGCCCAATCGGAAAGCAAATGGTCAAGTAAGAAGAAACGGCGGCTTGAAAAGTACATTGTTAGTTGAGCACTTTTTTGTCTTGTTGAATGTAATTGACGGTCTTCTAGGAGAAAAAATTAAAGAAAGAAGAAAGAGTGGTCATATTTGAAAAACTCGCGTAAGTCTCTAGTTTTTAAACCAATTTATATCTGATCTTTTTAGCAAAACCCAAGCATCTCTACCCTCTGCACTCCTCCAGTCATCGTCAACACTTGGTTCTGGTAAACTATCCACCCATCAAGAGCGTATAGAAGCATTGGAGGACAGTGAAGTACGCAAAGCCATTCATGGCAATCTGGGAAAACGGAAGCGTCATACATTCTCTGTCGATGAGAACGACGAACCGGCCAATGAAGATATAAACGAAATATCTGATAAATCCACCTCCGCCGCTTTACCTGTCGAAGTTCAGGACCAGTCTGCTCCTCCCCCAAAGAACTCCAACCCCGATTCATTGAAACCTACTACGTCTGTCGTTGGGAGTGCTCTGCAACGAAATCCTGATGGTTCTCTAGTGGCACCCAAAGTTGTCAAAAAAAGAAAGAATTCAGGAGTACGTTTTTCACATCTATCTGAACACCAGTGTAGTGAATTCGGTTACAGAAAACGCAACGAGGCTGGGGACTTGTGTCACAACGTTCTCATTTGGAAAACGATAGTGATAGTTCGTTCGACAGCTCAGACTCAGAGTATGACTCTGATCCTGCAGGTGAACGAATGGACCATGAAGATATCACAATCACAAATACGGACTCACATTCAGAGGACGAAGTCAATGACGGAACTTCAGAGAACACCAACAGCGATTCTGAAAGCGACAATGGCGGCGAAGATATGGAAGGCGAGGACGAGATCTCGGGTGAAGTGTCTGTCGAGCCTGCTCCACCGAAAAAGAAATTCGGGTTCAAAGAATGGGCAACAAAGCAGCTCAATGCTGCTAAAGGGTACGAAGAATCATCAACGCCGAGTGTCACCACTTCTGGGCAATCGATTCCTGTCCTTACTCGCGCAACGAAACACCAAGCTCCAAGGGATGAAGTCAAAAGAGGTCCACTCGGACGCGATTTGGATCTACCTTCGACTAACTTCGCACAGCAAGTTCTCTCAAACACTAAAGACACGAGCAAGACAACGACTCGTATAGTCGAAGTTCTGCGGAAGCCAGAAGTGCAGGAGTCCAGGTTGCTTCTTCCAATTGTTTCGGAAGAGCAACCCATCATGGAAGCAATACTGCTAAACCCTGTCGTTATTATTTGTGGCGAGACGGGCAGTGGCAAAACCACCCAAGTTCCACAATTCCTGTACGAGGCTGGGTTTGGGTCACCAGACAACGGTAAGCTCAAGCTGTATGGCATGATTTTTTATTGAACATAATATAGAAAACTCTGGGATGATTGGAATCACACAACCGAGGAGGGTGGCTGCTATGTCGATGGCATCGCGTGTTGCTCACGAACTTTCCCTTCCTGAATCGAGAGTATCTTATCAGATTCGTTACGACGCGACCGTATCTCCAACAACCTCTATCAAGTTCATGACTGACGGTGTTTTGCTTCGCGAACTAGCAACAGACTTTTTACTCTCAAAATACTCCGTAATCATCATCGATGAAGCACATGAACGTAGTATCAATACCGATATATTAATTGGTGTCCTCAGCCGCGTCATAAAATTACGAGAACAAATGTGGAAGGAGAAGAAGGAAGGTGTGAAGGTCAGTAAATGTGCTTTTGAGTTATTAACTGTCCTTATCTCATATCTCTGCAGCCATTGCGACTAATCATCATGTCGGCCACCTTGCGTGTCAGTGACTTTGCGGATAACAAAAATCTTTTCCCAACACCTCCACCTGTCATCAATGTTAATGCTCGCCAACACCCTGTTACGATTCATTTCAGTCGTCGAACATCATCCGACTATGTCACAGAGGCCGTTAAAAAAACTATCAAAATACATACAAGACTGCCTCCAGGCGGCATACTCGTCTTCTTAACAGGTCAAAACGAAATTACTGGCGTATGCAAAAAGTTGGAAGCAAGATTTGGGGGGAAAAGAGGAACCGGAAAAAATCATGTTCCCGGAAAAGCTAGATTCAAATATGATGATCACAATCCCGAACAACTGAGGGCATCTGCTGCACAAGGTGTGTTGTACGCTTGTCTAAGTAAACACATTCTGAACACCATCTCACAGCGGATATCGAGGTCGAAGACATCGATCTAGGCAACTCGCCTGATGACCTTGCAATGGACGTGGATGGTTTGGAAGGTGAAGATGAAGATAATTTTGATAGCGATGATGAGCTTGGAATGGAAGGTATACTGCCAAATGATGAGGACTCTCAGCGTAAGCAAAAACGTTCAAATACTTTTATTTAATTTTTTCACAAACCAGTCGCAGAACCCATGCACGTTGTACCCCTCTATTCCCTTTTGTCGAGTGAAAGGCAGATGCGAGTTTTTGAGCCTCCGCCTGTTGGATCCCGCCTTGTAGTTGTTGCAACCAACATTGCCGAGACGTCATTGACAATTCCCGGTATTCGATACGTGGTGGACTGTGGTCGAGCCAAAGAAGTGGGTGGTCCAACGTGTCACGAGAGATAAACTTTTCTAATTTACCCAATCTCAGCGCCAATACGACATATCAAGTGGGGTGCAAAAGTTTCAAGTTTCCTGGATATCAAAAGCATCAGCGGCACAACGAGCAGGCAGAGCTGGTCGCACTGGCCCCGGTCACTGTTATCGCTTATTTTCATCCGCCCTTTTTGAGAATCATTTCGACAAATTTGCACTGCCTGAGATCCAGCGTATGCCTATCGAAGGTGTCGTTCTGCAGATGAAAAGTATGCACATTGACTCCGTCATCAACTTCCCTTTCCCTACCGCGCCCGAGCACAGGAGCCTACAAAAAGCGGAGAAGTTACTGGCTTCTTTAGGCGCCCTCACACCATCACAAAGTCACTCGGGTAAAGAAGCTGCGATAACAGACTTGGGACGGGCCATGTCGCTCTTCCCCCTGAATCCCCGATTTTCACGTATGCTCGTGAGTGGTCAACAGCATGGTTGTTTGCCATACATCGTCTGCATAGTGTCGGCTTTGTCCGTCGGGGATCCATTTATCTACGAGGAGGCTTTGCACCAGACTGTGGCAGACGACGACGAGAGCCCAGATACCAATCTTCGTAGGGCGTATTTCCAGACACAGCAGGTGCGCCACAAATACATGCATGTTTTCTCCAAGCTAATCGCATCTTAGATTCATAGTTCATTGGGCGGTGGTATCAGCGACATATTTAAGCTCCTTTCAGTCATCGGTGCATATGAATTTGCTGGTGGAGGTCAACAATTTTGTCGAGATCATTTTGTGAGGCCCAAGGTACTTGCGACATGCTTTTTCATGATTCCCAACACAGATTAAGTGACATTCATTCAGGCAATGGAGGAAATCCACAAGTTGAGGGCACAGATCAGCAACATTGTTCAAACCAATTTTCCCTCCGTCAACGCCGGCTTTGTCCCTCAACTTCCGCCTCCAAATGATAAGCAGTTAAAAGTCATTCGCCAACTTCTTACAGCTGCATTCATAGATCAAGTTGCCATTCGGAAAGACTTGGTGGAAAACACAGGGAGCAGAGGAACCCAGTATGCCATAACCACTGGCGTTGCTTACCGGGCACTCGGTGTGGATGATGACGTCTTCATTCATCCCTCCTCCGTTTTGGCAAAATCGACGCCTCCTAACTTTGTGGTTTTCCATGAGATTTTACGCACCTCGAAAGTCTACTTGAAAGGTGCGCACTTTAATTTTCTATCGATATCATACCTAACATGAGGTTAGGCGTTACAACTATCAACCCGGTGTGGTTGCCCTCTCTCGCAAAAAATGGATTATGTACGTTTTCAAAGCCTGTGAAAAACGGCGCAGGCGTCCCGATGGTTATACCCCGCTTCGGCCCAGATAACTGGGAATTGCCTGCAATTCGAGCCGATTCGTTAAAAGCATGACCAAGGGAAATGTGTTGTATTAATAGAGTTGTAGTATATACATTATAAACGTGAATAATTTAGCAGATAAATACGACAATAGTGCGCGAACGCTATCGTTTCTGGATCTTCTTAGGGATAAACATACTGTTGGTCTTCGCCTTCTTCTGAGCAACTGGAGGCTTTGGTCTTGCTGAAGGCTGGCCTGAGCCTGACGCTGTGGTGCTCTGGTCGCGATCATCTGGCGCTGGTCGTTTCGTTCCAGCAGAGATAGTAGATGATGTGGTTGATACGGCTGTAGGTCTGGTTGGCTGAGGATTCAGAGAAGATTGCCCACCAATTGTTGTGATCTTTTCCAGTGGGGAAGCATTGGGCGTAGATTTAGACCCGTCTTCGCCTGGTTTGGGTTTTGGCACGTTTATGTCTGTCTTTGAGTTCTTGAAGTTACTGGGTGTGGCCAGACTGGCTGGGATCGACGGAGGGATGTTGTTGGTTTTAATCCTCTTCTTTGGTGGAGGAGCCTCGCTTCGCACAGCAGCTTGCAATTTGGATTTAGCGAAGTAGCTTGGATCTGAAATTTCGATCAGAGAGGATCTTGAACGGGCATCTTGGACAATTTGCCGCCAAGCACTCTCACTCCGCTCCAGTGTTGCTGCATGCCCCAAGATGAACAATGATGACCTTGCTCTTGTCAAAGCAACATTCATTCGACGTACATCTGGAGACATAACATCAAACTCCATACACATTTCTTCAAAATTTGGCACGCACCGCTTAGGAATCCGATTGACGTTATGCCTGGGCCAGCACGAACACAGGATAATATAATGATATCCTTCTCTTGACCCTGAAACCCATCTACCGTGTTGAAATCAACTTTGCTAAGAATGTCTCTCCCAAAGCGCCTTTCAAAACAGCGTCTTATAGTTGTGAGTTGTGCGCGGTACATAGTAACCACTCCCACACGAAAGCTAAAGTCAATCTGCGAAAATTGCTCGGTCAAACGTCCATAGAGAGCTGCTGCAATCTGTGCTTCGGTTTCGTTGGTCATTGAATTCCCTTGAGATACTTCCAAGCCTTTAGAGACGTTATAAAACCGGTATGGGGAAAACTGTTCAACGCTATGCCAGGGTTGTGCAGTCTTCTGCTCCATGTCAGGACCGTCAAGTAACCTCTTATTATAAAATAGGCTGCTCGGGAGGTGGCTGATATTTGGGTGCATACGATACTGAATACTAGATAGAAGTTAGTTCTATCCCGTCAGGAAACATATTTGACCTAACCTCAAAAGTTGAACTGCCTCTCGGCGACTTTCATGAAGTCGTGCGAAGAGTGATTGACCATAGTTTAGTTCCTTCGCCTGGCGTAGTATTCAGAAAATGTATGAATAATATGTTCGAATTAACAATGATCTTACCTCGTTTGAGAGCACCGTGGGGGGAAGCTGCTGAGGGTCTCCAACCATCACACATCGCTGGGGCTCAAACCGAAGAGGTATAAGAGAACTAAGTTCAATGGACTGAGCGGCTTCATCGATGATGACCATATCAAACTCCAGGCCCTCCAATGATTCGTGACCAGCTCCAGAAAGGGTGCTACAAATAACGTCCGCAGCGAGCAAGATTTCCCTTCGGGTGTTGCGGCGCAAAGCATCCAAGACCCTGAAGTCCGACTTCTGTTGGTCCTTCTTCGCATCCTTTTCCCGGCTCAAGGCGTTCACCTTTTGATTAAGGGTCGAGACAGACATTTTCATGGCCTCATACCGAGCAGCGTCGCCCGTGTCATTGAGGGACGCTAACTGCCTGCTTATTGCGTTCCTGGCCTCTTTAGCCTTGTCAAGCTCTGCCTGGATTTTCTTGATGCCCTCGCCGAGTTCGTTCAAAGGTTTGGCCGTGGACTGGATTTTTTGATCGACCAGATAGTCTAAAGAGACATCTCGAACACTGCTGCTGATGGCACTCTCGGCGCCTATTCTGACAACGCTGAATGTGACGTCGCTTTTCTTGGAACCAGCATACCCATCCTTGAGCCTCTGGACCAATTCGTCAATGGCAGCGTTGCTTGGAGCACAAAGCAAAATCTTTTTCTGCTTTGGAAGAGGATGTTGCGCGGCCTTTCCAATGACGATGGGCACAGGTGGACGGATACGGTCAGCCATAAATCGGGAGATAAGCCCGCATATTGTGGACGTTTTTCCCGTACCAGGTGGCCTATATGGAAATAAGCAAACTGTGTTACAAGTATTCAACGTCACAGGAAAGCTTTACCCTTGGATAAGTGAAAACGAAGACACTGAAATTGCATTTAGGATAGCCGTTGCCTGTGGCTCGTTGACATTGTATCGACCCATAACTTCTTGAATGGCCGAAGGAGGTTGTGTTGGGGGTTTTTCCAAGGAAGGATTCATGATCGACGCGCACATTTTATTGTACTGCAGTGCGACAAGTGCACCGTATTCACGGTTGATTGTGCTCAAGCTATGGCGGGTTTGTCACTAAAACATTCAAAAGGGGAGGAACGCGAAGGGATCGTTATCATACCTGAACACCTTGCTAACTTGCCAATTGGATTTGTGAGTAAGACCTGGGTCTCCAAGGCCCAATTTAGGGAAGCAGAGTATGGTTGCCTTGATAGTGTTGTGTGATGCTTGATAGGTCTTGACTTTACCCAAGATACACTTCTTCGAATCTTGAGGGTGGGACAACAAGACCACGTCGGTTTCAGCTAAGTACCAGTCCCTTTTTACACTGTCTGGAATACTGATGAACACAGCTATCCCATCACTACTGACGACCTGGCGATCATCGATAACACAGTTATACTTATCTTGCGTCTCATCTTTGGACTGCAAGAGCGAGTGCCAGCATTCCATGAGCAGGAGTGGTCGGAATGTATTGAGGTAGTGAAGATAGTTCTGAAACCTTTGCGGAACTCGACACAACCGCAACGGCGGGCCAGGCGGGGACGGTCCACTATGATTGTAATCCCAGGAGAGAATAGCCCGATGAAGATCAGTTATATCAGGTCTCATGCACAAGGCCCTATTGTGAGACTCCTGCTGCTTCACAGTGCGAACCGGTCCCTTGAAATCATCCTGCATGATCACCCGACGTGGCGCGGTTGGGGGAGGTTTGGGCTGGACTTTGACGGGCGACTTTTTGGAAAGCAGACCAAGCGTCCTTAACGCCTGCTTGGTATTCCCATCAGATTCAGACCCCTCGTCATCTGAGGAATTGTCGTCAGATTGACCCTGTGCGGCTTGTGCTTCGTCTTTGATTTCAGACCTGCTTCCTTGGGGGACTGGTTTGGAAGTGCTTGCGGATGGTTGCCCTGAAGCAGAGGATCGTCTGAAGGCCGGCATGGAGGATATCGAGTCCAGACGTTCTTGATCCTTTTCTGAGAAGTAATCCGATGTCATCTTTTTAGAACCGCTCGCCTGTCGTGTTGCAACTGTGGGGGCCTTCATGGTACGATGTTCCTTGTCCGAAACAACGGGCTGCTTGACCCCTGGTCTGCCAGCTGCAGGTTGCACAGACTTTGGTGGCTTGCTAGACTTGCTAGGCAAATGAGATGGCGGGGGCTCCACAATCTCGACCTCGTCGTCTTCTTCGTCAAACTGGGACAGTGATTTGACAAGTAATATAAGTCGCCCAGTGTCCAGGCGCGTTCGGAGCTCTCTCTTCTTAGAATCCGATTCCTGAGCGCTCGTCACGAAATTCCTCAACTTTGTCAAGGATTTCTCCCAGGGTTGCACGTCCGTTTCTTTCATGACGTCCAACACATTTTGAAGAAGTGAGAAAGATTGATGCAATAACTCCTCGTCTGTGAGGCGAAGCCATTTCACCACTGCTGGAAGAAAATCTTGGAGGTCGCCAATCATGTCCTTCCCAACCCGCAATGGTCCTGGGTCTTGAGACTTGTACGAATTTACTGCGTTTTCGATAACACGCCATTGGGTTAGAACGTCTCTAGCAAGAATCAAGGCATCTCGCATCCAGCTAACCATCTCCGGGGTAGAAACATAGCTTGACCACATTGGGGTGCGATCATAAATCGCTGATAAGGCCTTTGCCAGCAATCGCCAGAATTTGGGCAAGCGGGCTGCAGGCCCATCTGCGTCAGACGTAAGAAGGAAGGTAGTTTGGCGAAGCAGGCCATCTGATTGGGCACATAAAACGTCCAAGATGTCGGCGAAACAACGAACCAGGGCCGCGGATGAGTCGCATGCCTCTGGCGCCTTGATGGCGGATTGGTAGAAATGCGAAAGGTAGTCCATCATTGCCTTCATGGTTTCCTTGGGGTAACGCTCCAAGAGCGCACGAAAACATTCTGTTCGACCATCAACATCGTAAGCTAAACCCACAACGGCTTTGGCGGCCGACTCGAGTTGGTTAGAATGTGAAAGCATCATTAATACGACCGATTGAAGGACCTCGTCTTGCTGAAGAAGTGAGATAGCATCGTTTGACACGCTGTAATTTGTGAAGTTCATTATTAGCTGGCCTAGTCCCCCATGGAGTGACTTTAACGACGCATTGAACTGGTCGACAACACTGGTAACGTTCGAAGCAACCGTTTCAAGAGGCTTGAATATGTTCGGACGAAGGGAGAACAAGTGGTAGACTTTGCCTGCCAATCTGATAGCCATGCTGAAGAGTTGAGGGCTCCGAGAATCATCGCCGAGATAAATTTGATCCCACAGCTCAGAAGAATAAGAAAACACAGGAATACGGGGCTGGCTTTTTTGTGTAGCCTTTCCTTTCTCCTTTGCTTCCTTTTCGAGCTTCGCTTTTAGAATGAGCGCGTCCGTGAGCGCAGCTGCTGTCTTTTCCATATCTTGACAATCTTTTAGCAGCACTTCTTCTGTGAGTTTGCGTGTCTCGGATAACAACCTCGCTAGAACTTCAGTCTGGACGGAATTAGCGTAGACGAAAGGGATAAAAGCATTTGCATTTTGCTTCAATCCTTGAGTGACAGCCTCCTGGTCACTGGGCGACTGTCTCCAGGAGGTAGACAACAGCTGAGATGGACAAAAGTGAGATGAGTCGTGGCTGAGCATCAAATAAACATACCTGGTTTAATGTTGTTACGAACTGTTCACGTATCGCATCCTGCGAAGCGTATCGAGCTCGGTCGAGAAGGAGCCGCAAAACACAAGAAAAAGTATCGGGGAAACGTGCATCACCGCGTATTGTTAGAAGAAGTTCCCTGAGACTCGTAACTTGGGATTTACTGTCGCTGAATCCATTCGTCACGGGCAAAAAGTTTGGGTTTTGCTGGAGACTCGAAACTACGTCCACAGGACTAGGCACCAGAGGATGCTTCCAGATTTCGTCCTGCAGTCGCTTAAGCAAGTAGACAAAGCAGCGTAAAATGGCACTGAATTCTACATGGAGATCAGCCTAGACAACGGTTGCGCTTATGGAGGCCTCACCGTCAACAACGTCCCTGAGATGGTTGATAACCAACTGCGGCAGACCAAACTGATGTTGTGGGTTAATGATAGACGAAGGAAGCAAGCGAATGGCAAGATAAAACGAGGACCAAATATGTTGTGAAGACGTGAGGGAATAGTGGCTTAGGATCGTCCCTTGGGCATGAGTAAGTGAATTTAAAGACGTAGGTATAACGGCCGTTAAAACACGGGAATAAGTCGATCGCGAATCCATCTCGCCGAGATCTTGTTGGGAGAATGCTGAACAAACGTTTGAGGCCCATTGTCTAACTGGGGCCGAATCGACGAACAAGAGAACAAACAATCCAGGGGGTAGAGTGCCTGTGATAGTTATATGCTGTGGCGGAGGATTATTTTGAAGATACCGCGCGACTCTGGGATCCGAAAGAATTGTCCAGTTCCACAGCATTTGATGGAGTGCTGCCTCAGAGAGAGGAGGGGTAGGTTCCGTTGACGGTTGAGTGATGAAGGGATTTTCATCAAGAAAGGATTGGAGCTCCCAAGCTTCAAAGGTATTGAAAAAACCATCCAGCCGGTGTACCTCATAGGTCGACATATACCTGAATTGTATATATTATATTCAAGGACGAATTGAACGAGGTGTGTGGCTAAAAAAACGTACACTTTGCGAGATAGCTCCTTCGCCAACTCCATCCCTCGCACACACGAAGCGCAACAAGAAATACATTTTCGTAGACGCGCTTTCCAAAGGGTAACAGCCTCCGAGCTGTACGCGAAGAGACGAATGGAAAAAGTCGCGGCGTCAATGGTAAGTGTACTGGCCTGGGAGCAGAACCAATGGTACTCTCCAGCGGAATTAGGTTTAACATCGTAAAGGTGAGTGAATATAGCTCCAAGTGTCTCTTCCTTGACGGTGTTCCCCTCTGGATTACGGTAGAGGTTGTCCAACAAGCCTCGTACTAGATTGGACTGAGAAGTCATGATGACAGACTAGTAAAGCAAGATAATTTTGAATAAAACAAAAAGCAGGTGGAAGAAATGTAAAGTTCGAATTGAGGTAAAGAGCTAGGTCATGGCCGTTTATAAGAAAAAAGGAAGGGCAGGGCCAACAACAGCGAGCTCAATGAACAACATAATGACAATCAATTTAGTCCTGGCAAAAAGAAACGCGTAAGTCACGTGTTATTAGGGGCTGCCTTTTATTCAAAGTACTTTCTACCAAATGTCCCTTGTATCATGACTTATTGTTAAATATAAGGCATTACTCGCGTAAAGCTTTGGAAGTTGATGTATAACTAGTTTCTCTATCATTTCTTTGTCAACGAGCGTTTCATGACTTCTGCGTTCGTTGACAAAATGAAGAGTCAAGTTTTGGAGGTGTGGCCGGCTCATTGGTACGTCTGGTCCAAATAGTGTATCTAGTGTTTTCCAAGGAAGATGTTCCGTAGCCCAGACACAGTGTCGTGACACGCGGATTAAAATAGTCAAAAGAGTGAGGCTTTTAGGCGAACGAAGGGTTGATAGGGTTTCAAGAACCCATGAAAAGTTGCTAGCGTTTTGCAATCCACTGATGTGATCGTATGACAGCATGGAACAGTCCGTAGACAATGTTAATGTATGCAATAGTGGCAAGTTTCCAAGCTGCAAAGGTGGAGGTTGAGAGAAACGACCTTTTAACATAACATATGTATGTTAGCAAATTCTCTCCAACGGCGTATACCTCAACAATTCGTACTCACCTCTAGGGGAGTGGAGTTCCATGTGGCGTAAAGAGGTACCGCATGACTCCAAGAATCCTTCGAGAAGCGTGAGGTGTTGACTACTGGCCAGAATAACAACTTCTTCAAGGTCATTCAGACATAAACCAGTTTGGGAATCCAGCAAGTTCGTCATGATGAACCCCGTCCGACTTTTATCCCAAAGCACGACCTTTTTTGGGGTACATCGAGTGGTGCAACTCTTTGTGATGGGGAGGGGAAGCTCATTTGAGCTGAACGGCCTGACTTCACCCTTCATTTCAAAGGTGGATATACCCGACAGAACATATAAAACATTGGCTGGTATTGCCATGTAGTCAAAAGAAATATGTTTCAAGCTCGGCATAGAGAAGATGTCGAGGCATGCTTTCTTGACAGGCAAAGGTAGGAGGTTCCAGACGACTCGAAACGATAAATCAATTCGCCTGAGATTGGCGTATTGGGCACATCGCGTGAGGATGTAGCAAAGGCATTCTTCTTCCACGGTTATTGGGCGCGATCCTTGAAACATAAATCCTTGGTCAAGGAGAACTAATCTTTGAGTGAAGGATAATATTTGAGGTCGTTTAGCAACCATTCGAGCAAACCTTTCGATAGACGTGGGTGAATCTCGATTTCGAGTGTTGATGGTGACTCGGTTGAAACGTCGGGATAAGCAGAGGGTATACATGCACCGACAGGTACTACTGAACGCTGTAATAGTTGACTCTTGATCTTGAAGAAACTCATCCATGATATACAGTATAATATCTGGCGGAAGTTTGTTCTGCCAAATGTCGTCTTGTTCGAATCCATGCCAATTCGGGGATGGGGTCATGCGCTCTAGTTCCTGTAAATGAGGAAGATTTGCAGGATTGTCAGAGCTTTCTGTTGACGAATCATACTTCTTCGAACCATTTAAGCGGCGTTTAAGACCTTTGAACATGATGAAGAAGATGTGAGTGTTGGGACTAATTCAACCACGCGCCTAGTCTGGGAAAGCCTAAACAGTTACACAGTCAGGTAACACAATCCCACGCTATCACTTAAAAACTTGATTTGATTCCTCTTAGAAATTTTGAACGGCTTCCAGCATCATCATCATGGACCCTCAGTTGTTAGAAAACCTCAACGGTCTCTTGGATAAAGAAGTGGACTTACGTGAGGTGCAAACCGCAACTAAATATGTCACTCAAAACTGAGCTCATGTTCTCATATACGCCCTCTTGCGCCAGAAAATACGCGAACAAGTCAACGAGCTTGATAAGAAAGCGAGAACGATGGTGGGACTGTTGAACAAAATCCATTCTACTTCTCCAGAAGCCAGTCAGTTGAACTTTGACTCGACCTTACTAGTCGTCTTATCTGTGGACTCGATTAGTCCCTGCACTCCTGGACACAGTTCGACCACACCTCTCTGGAGTTCAAAGTGTAACACTATCTCTATCGGAGATCATTCCTCAGAATCAGTTCTGGCGGTGGAAAGACATGTGGACGAATTCACTCAGAACAGTAGTATTCTGCGCTGCCTTGGTGGAATACCTTTCAACGCGGGCCCTCCTTTCGCTACCTGATGCTGCCAAAATCATTGGAGGTATGGTATCACTTTTTTTTTTATCTGCAATCTGTTGAACGCTGTTCAGTTAGGGAGGAATGGAGCGATCGTATAGCTCTGCCTGTGGAGGATTATCTTCATGCCCTCATCAGTCTCGTGAACGAACTGGTAACGCGTCTTATATCACCACGAACTTCCGCTTTTAATCTTATTTTCACAGTCTCGTTTGGCCATCAATTCGGTTACACTGGGAAACTTCGAGGAGCCCCTCAAGATATCTCAATTCGTCAAGGAGTTATTTGCTGGATTTTCGATGGTTAGTCTATCACTACATCACAAACAAAAATTAACAGTCCCTCATTTCTTCAAAGCTCAACTTGAAGAACGATTTGTTAAGAAGGAGATATGATAGCCTCAAGTATGACATCAAAAAAATCGAGGAAGGTCAGTCGTGAAAGTTTACAACCAACCAGTCGTAATCTTACAGAGGTCCGCAATTTTGACAAGTTGTGTATGACGTCTCACTTAGGAAGCTTGTGCCATCCGTTGCGTCGGACTCTACGTGATTCGTTCAAACATTGTAGACCAACTTCGCAGTCGTCGAGGAACCATGACCGGTCTACAAACGTTGAACATCCTGTACAAATTAGTACTATGTACGATATCACTTCGCTGATTGATACGAGGTTGCTTCACTTTTTCATCACTACACCCTTCCCTGTTTAGGCATCTACATAGTTGGGGTCATTTACCAGATATATTTAGCACAATATGACCATGTAACTTTCAAGTTGCTTTCAAGCACTCGAGAGGATTTGAGCTCATTTGGGTGTTGTCCAACAAATGCGGAAAGTCATTCCCACGTATTGATGTCAATGTTGCGACACAGCCACCATACAGCACTTCCTACTCCTTCTAACTCGTTTACCTTTATGGAGTTGAACTACTAGAGGTAAGAAGGCGAAGCCGCTTTTACGGATCGAGCGAATCCAAACAGACATACAGTGACCACTAGAATATCAGCTTTATTAACATGGATAACAAGCGACGGAATGTGGGTGTCCGACCTGCTTCCAATGAAGGTGGGTGCGAAATTTCGGACATTCAACCTGGAATCTGAAAGGGGGCCAATATGATTTCTAGAACGAGAATGCTGGAGCCATACTACCGAGGCACTGCAAGTGATCTCTAAACTTTATGAAACCTCAAACTCGGGAGATTCGATTGGTCGAGTTAATAGGCTGCTCTCGGCATGGCCGAAAGATGATACTCTCCCAGCTGAAGGATTGGGGCACCTGAAAACCCTTCAGCACAAACTAATATCTGGCCTCATAGAAATTCAAGCAAGTGCTCAACAAGAAGCCCGGTAGGTACACGCTGCGGTATTCGGCAATTAATGATTTATTGTGTCTGCATTTCTAGGGATATCGATTCGGCGCTGGAACGACTTAGCATTTTGATTGCTTTGCGCCAGTCTCCAGAAATACCACCACTAGGTAATTATATTTTATTCAACCTTGTGCATGTACTGTGTCTTATTTTTAATTTATTTAGGGGAGAAAAGGAATAAACGTCTCAGAGCAGGGTCTCCTTCCGGGACGCCTGGCCCCACGGCCCCTGCTACGGGTAGCAATCGTTCAGTTTCAATTACAGTGCCACCTCGCACAAATTCTGTTGGCCCGGCTCCACACGGGAGAGAAATTAGGACCAAGAAAGATGCAAAGCCGCAACAAACCTTACAGCCTGGAAGGAAAGTCGTTTTCCGACCACCTAACACCGCCGATGGAGACGAAAATACCTGGATTATGGCAGTTGTCATACGGTACATAGGTCATGACAAGCATGGCGGGAAGTACGAAGTTCAAGATGCAGAACCCCAGGACGACGGCCAGCCTGGACAGTAAGTAGTCGTCGTTTATTAATTGTACGCTCTGGTGTCCTCAGACTAATTCCTTGCGTAGGATATACACCTCCAGTGCGAAATCTATTCTTGCACTACCTGACCCTGATGCACCTCCTGGAAGCCTTGCTCATATCAGTAGTTACCCGGAATTTCCCAAAGGCTCCACCGTCATGGCGTTGTACCCAGATACAAGCTGCTTCTACAGAGCGGAAGTCATTGAATCTCCAGCAGGAGATAGAGTCAGTTCTTTCCATTATATCTTACAAATGCAACTGTGCTAACGGTGGCGTAGTCATCTCAAACAAATAGATTCATACCGCATTATAAAGTGCGATTCGAAGACGACGACGATATGGAGCACTCTGTCTCTGCCCTCTGGGTAGTGGATTTCCCTTCTTCTCTTCATTGATCTTGCAACTTGTCATCACCTTCTTGTATTTATGATTCTTTGAGCATACTTCGCATACATGGTACGTGTTATCAAATATCTGTAACGATTTATTAGGACAATGTATATTGGTTTTCATTGAGCGCGTACATCATAATTTGGTATCCTTTGAACACGACCTCCATTTTCTTAGTCTCCCGTAGTCAGATTTCGAGCAATTTCGAGATACTACCAAACCTTTAAGCGTTGAGAGGTACACATTTCAGCTTGGCGCTCGACAGCCACTTGTAAGCTTGAAAGCGCCCAATAGTAACTTTCTCGAACTTTCTTCAAGCAAAGCATGCTCGATCAAATTCTTCAAGTTGACTCGAATTGTTTCGTTATGTATGAGTCGAATGATCCAGAGCATTCGGGCTCCAATGTCTCATAGTATAAATAAAAGATTGAACTCGAATGTTTCTCCAACGTTCAACCCTGATTTGAGAATTCTGAATCCCTCGTCACTATTATTTTATCATTATGTCGCTAGCTCGTCAATTCTTCCGCGAAATGCGCCCTTTCTTCCGCATGCTGGATGAGCCATTTGGCAATCCCTCGCACTTTTATAGAGGAGCATATGCGGTCCCTCCAACGCGAAACGATTTGTTTCAAGACATAGACGTATTCAATCGACCTGCGGTTGATATTTCTGACCAAGGGGATAAATATGTCGTTGACGCCGACCTACCTGGCGTGAAGAAAGAAAACATTGAAGTGCGGGTTGGGGATGATGGCCGTAGCATCACCATCGAAGGAAAGGTTGTTGACAGCTCGCAGGTGGCTCAAATGGGCATGGGAAGTAAGGATACCACCGCCAGTACCACTCCATCTGGTGAGTACAACTGAAAACGCAATCTTGTTAACCTTGTTTGCTTATGCATAACATCAGATTCAACGAGTCAAGCTGTTACAGCTTCAACGGATTCGACGCAAAGTGCACTTCAGCTCTCCAATGAGCGACCTTTTAGGAGGAATGTGACATTCACAAGAACTGTTTGGTTGCCTCGACCAGTCGATCCTCAAAACGTTAAAGCGAAATTGGAGAACGGAGTGCTTAATATTGCGATTAATAAAGCTCAAGACAAGCGTAGTACTGTAATTGAAGTTGATTAGAATAATAAAATAATTGTAAATTGTGTGTCCAAGTTCGAACCTGAGAGTACACACAAGCGTGACTGTTTTGACCAACTTTGTTGAATTACGATGGAGGACTGTCAAAATTGTGCTTGTCCATCGTTGAAGACGCGAATCACTTGCTCTCATTCCCATTCCACCAGCGTTCTTTGTCTTTCGTCCTTCACCTCCAAAAATCTTATATCTGTTTATAAAAACAGCATAATTAATGTCATTTACCTCAATTAATGACGTTCCTCCGACAGTTGTTTCCCCCAATGGAATGACTTATGAATCAGATGTCGAGGCAGAACTAGAAGTCGACCAACTCGACTCTGATTCAGAGCCAGAGAACTCCCCAGATGCTACGAAGACATCATCAACGAAAAGTACGACCAAACCTGGAGAACGCGTCCCGGGACAGTCTCTCTTGCCAGATACTCGTCTGGAAAACATGTTACAGGCCGATGGTACGACTATCAGCATATCTCTGCCACATCAGCTTATTATTGACACTGATGCACAGGTGCCACCGGAAATATGGCGGTTTCAAAGGAGGGCCTATTCGTTTTGTCAATAGCAGCGGTATGTATGTTCAGAGTCTCGTTCCTTGAACTACCGCCGACAATGTTTACAGGAAGAGTTTATAAAGCAATTTATACAAGCGGGACATAGAGAAGCCAGCGCGCAGAGAAGAAACCAGATAAATTATTCTGACATGGGTACTAGTGCTCACCGTATATGTTATTATTCGCACTAATCTCTCGCACAGCTAACACGGCCAGGCAGTATCAAGAGTTCATGTTCCTTTCTGGTGCGTTTACGTTGCTACGATGTCTATCATAGCTTATGGGAAACAACAGATACTATTCCACTTTCCATCGGTCTTCAGGAAGCCATGATGCTCCGTGAAGCCAAAGAAAGAGAGCTTTTTGAAGACAACCCCGCACTTGCTCCTAGCCTTTCTACATATTCAGTCAGACCATCTCCAGACCCTCCATATATCATACCCCCTTCAAAACCAAGAAAGTCAAATGGATCGGGAAGTCATTCTTCTAAACGCCCCAGAGTTTCCGAGCACCCAGTTCATGGCAACCCATATCCAGTATTGAATGGAATGGAAACCGACCATGAGCCCAGAACGAATGGTGGCTCATCTTCTCACTCACGCAGATCCCGTAATGGCGTATCGTCATCATCATCTCACCCGCCTCCCTCCTTGAACGGACACAGTGCTCCCCCACCTCCCAGCTCTCGATCACAAACCTCTTCTGCATATCCCATGCCCAGGGACCATTCAATGGATTCGGAACAGAGTCCCATGCCTCCTCATTACCGTGAAGTATCCCCTCAATCTCATACCCCCTCCAACCATGGTGAAGAGGAAGCGTGGCCATATACAGGCCCAGCGAGTGGCTTCATGCGAGGTTCTGGATCTTCTTTCGGTCGAACCAGTCAAAACCCAGGGAGAACGATTTACTCCCAACAGCACCAAGGTGGTCCAGATTAGCTATTTGTTGTCTCCTTAACTTGTACTTCCTGTCTATTCGTTACCTGCCTAAAAGCACAGTGACTCCATCATGCATGAGATAAGCTTTTTCATCTAATCTATTACTGCATATGCGCATGTCGCTGTTGGGAGGGTAAGCTTCGCCCACACTTGAACGCTCTTGAACGCCTCCCGCCATTTTCCTTCCACGTCTCTCAAAGAACTCTGCTTTGCTCGTTTTCTACAGCCGCGTTGTGAATTGAAATGTTGGATACACTTCCTATTATCGATATTGCTCCCCTAGTAAACGCCAGCTCAGATAGTGCAGCTAAAGCAGCTGTCTCTGCTGCTCTGCATTCAGCCTGCGTTGAATATGGATTCTTCTACTTAAACTTGGACTCGTATATTGATCGTTCAGAAACAGAGGAACTGGCCCGGTTGGGTAAAGAGTTTTTCTCTTTACCCCAGGATGAAAAGGACAAGATATCTATCAAAAATCAAGATTTCGCGAGAGGTATCTAAGCCCCTGTTCTTTACGTTATCATTGACATTCAACGATCTTCAAAATATGCAAATGCAGGTTATCAGAGGCTGCACGAGAATGTTACCAATGGAAAAGCCGACAATCACGAAGGACTCGACATCTACAAACCCGTAGCCAACCCCGACAAAACCAAACCTGTATGGGGAGAAAACCAATGGCCTTCAGTTCCCGGTTTCCGAGAGAAGTTCGAAATATGGGTAGAAAAAATGAAAGCTTTGGGTCTTATCGTGATGGAAGCGTAAGCTTGGGTGGTCTTATAATGTATAACAAACAGCTACAGCTAATATTAGCATGGCGGTTGGCCTTGGGTTGACGCCTTCAGAATGGGCTACACTTCGTAGTCAAGTGGACGACAGCTTTTGGGTGATGAGGGTAATTGGTGCGTGCCATTGGTTCATGGATATGGCTCAAGAAGCAGCTAACATCAACCAGGATATCCACCACTTCCAAAGGATCATGATGGTATATCCTGTGGTGCACACAAGTACGTATTATCTTTGTGGAGGTTATCTCTGTCATTAACCTACTATGGATAGAGATTATGGGTGCCTCACGTACGTCCCTTCTTCTGCCTCTTCGCAGTTGGTTCCTGGGAAATGAACCTGAAGACCAGTTTCCTTTACGCGGATCCAACGCCGTCTGCTCTGCAAGTATTCCTCAAGAGGGGAGGGAAGACAGCCGTTTCTGTAGATGGCTTGCCCCGTGAACAAGGAGACCAAGAAGGTATCTGGATCGATGCAGACCCCATTCCAGGATGCGTCGTTTGCAATATCGGAGAAAGTGAGTATTTCAGTGGACTTTTGCCATGCCTTTGACTTTAAAGGCGTTCTCCAGTGTGGGAGATATGGACCAATGGCCTCTACCGTTCAACTCTCCACAGAGTCATTCATAGAGGGACCAATTACAGGTAAGTCGTTCACAATTTCTTCCTGAATGAACTGTCAGTTAAACCTTTCTCTTCAACCTTTTTCAGAGTCTCGTAAGTCCTGATATTCAAGAATCGTCGGAAGTAGCGTTGCTTACCTGGTCACGGTGACTGTTCAGGATCCCGTTTTTCTTTGAGCCCAATTTTGATGCCTACATCAAACCTATCGAATCTGTGGTGAACAAATTGAAAGATGGCGGAGCGTTGCCACAAGCTGAAGAAGTCAAACCAGTTGTATATGGAGACTTTTTGCTCAAGAAAGTAGGAAATAATTTTGATACGTCTGGAAGAGACCGATATTAGATTCTTTTGTAGACTTTTTATTATTTTTTAACGCGAATAATAATATTCGCATTTGTTCTGTTGATCACGTGAACGTATCTTACTTTCCTTCCTGAGACTCGCTATGATGCTGCTACGATCGGTAACACCTGATCATCACACCCACGTCAGTTTCTAGACTACGTTAAAAA
>NHTK01006046.1:0-48223 GCA_002938355.1 Panaeolus cyanescens | reverse complement strand
TCGTCGTCGTCGACAGTTATCTTAGTGACCTTGTTTTCTCACTCCTCAACTAAATCGACACCCCAGCAAGCTCCAGTCCAGAATGTTCATTCGCCATATTATTCGAGTGCCTCACCTCTATCGCGGTTTGGCCACCCATGCAGGTCCCGCTCTGTCGACCCCAGCAACACTCCATTTGAAGACAGGCCAGTCTTTCTACGGCAAGTCCTTTGGTGCTCCCAAAAGCATCTTTGGTGAAACCGTTTTCTCAACCTCCATCACTTCATGTAATTTTTTCTTCCTATTTCACATCCGCAGCTGCTTACATCTAATATTAGATACCGAATCTATGACTGACCCCTCTTACCGTGGTCAAATTCTGGTTTTCACTACGCCCATGATTGGAAACTATGGCGTTCCCCACAACACTGCGCCTTATGACTCCCAGGATGTCGGCGTAGTCCTCGAGTCTCAAAATATTCAGTGTGCTGGTGTAATCGTCGGTGATGTCGCCGAAAAATTTTCGCACTATATGGCCGTTGAATCCTTGGCTTCGTGGTGCAAGCGAAATGACGTTCCTGGAATCACTGGTGTCGATACTCGTGCTATTACTCGTCTTCTACGCGATCAAGGGACCACCCTTGGCCGCATTGCCGTAGGCTCTGATGCCTCGTTGCCCATCCCTGAGGCTTCAGAGTTCTGGGATCCCACCAAAGAAAACCTTGTTGACCAGGTGTCCACCAAGGTCCCCTATCAGCTGAACCCCAACGGTAGCATCAAGGTTGCCGTTCTTGACTTTGGTGCCAAGGCCAACATTCTTCGATCCCTCGTTCGTCGAGACGCTGCTGTCACCGTTTTCCCCTGGAACTACGACTTCAACGCCGTCAGGGATCAGTACGATGGCCTCTTCTTGACCAATGGACCTGGAGATCCTGCTCACTGCATGGAAGCCGCTCTCAATTTGCGCCGTACTTTGGAGGAATGGAACAAACCCGTTTTCGGTATATGCATGGGCCATCAAGTTATTGGTATGGCAGCTGGATTGGATGCATACCGCATGACTTTCGGAAATCGAGGTCACAACCAGCCAGTTCTGGCGCTCGCTTCGTCCGGTTCTATCAAGGCTGGTCGTGTTTATGTCACCAGGTTGGTCAGATCTTTTTTCATTGCCAATTACTTCTAATCGTCCATCCAATAGCCAAAACCATCAATATGCTCTCAAGTTGCAAGATCCTTTCCCTCAAGGATGGGAGCCCTTCTTTATCAACTGCAATGATTCGTCAGTCGAAGGTATCAAGTCCACTGACGACTCTGGAAAGAAGGTGTGGGGCGTTCAGTTCCACCCTGAAAGTGCTGGAGGGCCTCTTGACACTATCGAGGTTAGTCCAGTGGGATATTCATATTTTTATCTTGTTGCTCACCAATGTTTCTTTCGCAGATGTTCACTGACTTCGTTGAGTCCTGCCGGGCACATAAGGCTCAATTTGATTCTACGACTACTCAACATCAAAAGACTTTCGAGACGGTGGAAATTCCCGCAAAGCGACAAGCTGTTGCTGCTACCGCTTGAGTTTTGCCCGTAGATTTCTGCTCCTTGATCTCATTTACTTTGTCTTGTATTTTTATCTACCTTTGTACTACTGGAACACATTGAATATAGGATTGCTTATCATGCATAAAGTGTTTAAATGATGTTAATGATGCACATTCATAAAGCTGTCGTGGAGTTGGAAATTGTAACGCATATGAGAGTTGTTGCCAGGTTGTTACTATATTTATCGACTGACAGTCTGACCACAACCACCATGAACTTTCTCGACACGTATGATGTAGCTCGTCCTACCACACCTAATCCCACGCAGGAGCAGCAACCCTCATTGAATGAGGAAGTCAATCAAGTCATCGGTCAATTTAGTCGATTTTGGGGGGGATTCAAAAAGCAGGTATGGATCCTCATCTCAGCAAGACCCCAATTATGCAATGATCATCATTTAGAGTCAAACGGCTATAGAAACGGCTCGAAAAGATTTCAGTGAGGTCGTTGTTCAGGCTCAGAAGGAGTTGTCCAAGTACACTGCGGTCGATGATGGCCAAGGGGGTTCAACAACCACATCGAACAGCGACTCGGCCAGCCAGACAAAGGATGACGCTCAAACATCAGCATCGGTTTCTGAACCTAGCAAGAGCACGACTTCTGCGGAAGAACAGGCATCTACATCAACGGAGAATGGTGCTAATACGCCAAGGGGGCATACTTCCACTGGATCACAGAGCCTATTTTCTCGCTTTCAGGCTGCCTTACCCCCCAATATCGTTGCAACGGTGCAAAACAACATCCCAGAGTCCCTGAAACATGCTTCCGAGAACATTGACCTCAATCAAATACGAACGAACCTCCTCACTGAATTCCAGCGGGTCCAGGGAGTCACGCGCGCACAGGCGGAAGAGTATGTGCACAAGAGTGAAGTTCTACTACGAGATGCTGTTAAGGAGGCAGGAGAAGTACTTAGAGATGCAGTCAAAATTGTGCCTCCCGACCAGGGAGGGGGTATTCCTGTCAGTGGTTCAGGCCTTATGTGGGATGGGACCGATATGTGGATGCTCCCCTATGAAACTAATGAATCAACATCGACGACCAACTCAAAGGAGAAAGATGGAACACGAGGAATACCCGAGTCTCAAAGTGCAGTGGCGAGCCGTGCTGAGGCGTTGGTCCGCCGTCTGAAATGTGATCCCTCGATCCTTCGCCATGATCCAGAGGCTGAAGATGGTGCAAAGGAGCAGTATGCCAAGTGGCGAGAGACCGAAGTAGAGACTAAAGATGGAGGGGTGGATGGCGCCGAGTGGAAGTCAAAGATAGCTGAAGCATTAGAAGAGCATGACGGAGATTCATTGAAGCAAACGATGGCCGCGTTGGGTACGTCAATACTATCAGGCCTTGGAAGAACTATTCAGATAATCACCTCCTTTGAACATTCTAGTGCCATCAGAAATGACAGAGTCCACGTTCTGGTTACGATACTTCTTCAGAGCGCATCAGATTTACGTCGAGCGAGAAAAGCGCAAGGCGTTACTTCAAAGTCAGTTTTTTAATTTGCGACTATCCACACTCCACGCTAATATGTGATGAAACAGGTACCACAGACCAGGACGACGATTTCAGCTGGGAAGATGATGAAGACGAAACATCACCAGCATCAACACAACCACCCACTAACCCCATTCTAGAGATTCCTCAGGTGCGTCTAGTTTGACATTTTTACATTGTAGTTGCTTACAGGGTTGTAGATTCGCAAGAGCAAGGACGACAGTCGCTCTCCTTCAGAGGTCTCCCAACCAGAAACAGGGATCACACCCAGCCCCCGTTTGAGCCGGGATGGTAGTTTCGATGTCATTTCCTCCAATGTTAGCTTAGCTGGAGATGAAAAGACAACAGGCGCAACGACAAGCAAGCCAAACTTAACCAAAGACGACGATGACGACGATAGCGGTGACAGTGATTGGGAGTAATTATGTGCTATCCATCAACTGTTATCTTCTGTGTAATGATTACTATCCTCCCGTAACAATAATGATGAGACGGGACATTGAAGCTTATTTCGAAGAACATAGTTGGATCGTTCCTGAATTCAATCTGTTAAGTTGCAGAAGAAATTTATGCGTAAAGATAACATCAATATTGCTCCACTTATAGTTGGGCCATTCGTAATACGCCATTATAATACATGGTACAAATCGTGATAAAAAAAATGCAAAGATATGAAGTGGCTACATGTAACAACCCAAAAATCAACCAAAATCGAGGGCACAATCATTGAGAAGAAATCATGGCTACTAGTACTTATAGGGTATAGAAGAAGTTGGGAGTATTTTCGAGTGGGCCACGAAGACCAGCGCGGTGCTGGTTGTTGCGACGGTTGAACAGCCAAGTAGTGTATGCCAGGCACAAAAGCATGCAGAATTGGCAGGCAATCGTTGCCCAGATACCAGGGAGGTATCGGGGGAAGTCATGTTGACGATAGACAGTCGTGGCGAAGATACCACCAATACCGCCAGCAGCAACGACGATAGCGCTGGAAACAGCACGTTTCGAATGGGAAGTAATGTTATTGGCGTTCTTTGTATATCGATTTAGTGAAATATCATATACAGTGCTTAGTGTTGACTCACATATGCAAGGACACCTGGGACGCATCCGGAAGCACCGGCATTGACCAAGAACAGACCGAAGTATCGTGCGCCTTGGACATTGGAGTAACCAGTAATGAAAAGGCCGACAAGACAGATGACATTTTGGACAGCCAACCAGAGTGCGCGGCGCTGGGTCTTGTCTGAGAGGTAGGCGAAGAAGAAGCAGGAGATAGCCTAGAGATCCGAAATGTCAGACTTAGAATTCGAATAGTTTTCATTTGTTGAACATACCGCGAAGACATAAGGAGGTGCTGTCAGGATAAGCGACATCTGCACATCGAAGCCCATAGTTCCGAGAATAATGGTGATGAAAAATCCGATGGCATAAGCGGGCATCGTTGAGCACAAAAACATGAGAGCCATGATCCATACGATGGGATCCGACATGTGCTGAACGATTTTGGCGCCAGTAGTCTTGTCGGGCAAAGAGTCGCCACGATCAGCTTCAACACGATCGAGGATCATCTATTGAACAAATCAGAACACAATTACATCCGATTGTATTATGACCACTGACCTTGGTTTGCTCTGGAGTCAAGAACCTGCTCTTGCTTGGGAAGTCGGGGACAAACATCCATGTAATGATGCCCAAAACGATGGTGACGATACCTTCAATAACGAAGATCCAGGCCCATCCGTTGAGACCGCCCTTTCCTGCCAATTGAGCAAGTCCATAAGCGAGGATTGAGCTGAAACCTCCCAAAACAATCGAGACGAGATAGAAAACTGCCAAGCGCTTCTGCACTTCGTTACGCTTGTACCAAGTGGTAATGATGAAAACCAGTGCAGGGAAGAATCCAGCCTATTGTTAGAGAGGCGGTAAGATAAAGCGAACATATGGAGAATCAAGCACACTGACCTCGAACACGCCAAGCCAAATACGGCAGAAGACGAGCCAACCCCATGTCGGAACGAAACCCATACCGAGTTGAGCGACACCCCAGCCAACAACGCAGACGGTGAGCCAAGTACGGGCACCCAACCATTGCAGAATAACGTTGCCTGGAATTTGGCTTTTTGCAAATCAGAATGGATGTTCAAATCCTACGAATGGGTTCGATACTCACAGTAAAATATAGGGAACAAAGTAAATCATTGACGCAATACTGTAGCGCTCTCCAATGTACAATTTCTATAATGCAAAATTAAAATGAGATTAGAGTCAGGATTGTAATCTGTTGAGAGATAACTTACAAGATCTTTCTCCATACCAGCGATTCTGGCGATACCCAGATTCGTTCGGTCGATGAGAGCTACGGAGTACAAAAGTCCAAGAAGAGGAAGCATCCTCCAATCAACTTTCATCCTAGAGGAAAATTAGTATGGTTCGAAATAACATCAAAGAGACTACGAACAGTGTCTTCCTCACGAAAGTGGGGTCATAATGGGCGTCGATGGGAACGGTCGACGGGTCACGCTTCTCGATATCCTCCGTTCTGAGGTCGGCGCTGTTTTTGGAATCGGACGAGCTCATGATGAAGAAAGGGAAGGATGGAAAGGCGATTGAAGGGATAGAAAGTGAACGGGGGCCTTTATATAGAGTTGGACATTCGAAGACAGGGAGCGCGCCAAGAAATGGTGATTTGAGGGAAACAGTGTTGCGACAATTCATTCTACAATTTACCACCTTCAGGCACGATTTCAGATCATCAGACTCTGGAACCATTCACCCAGCCACTCCCAGCCACCCTCCCTCCATGTGCAACCGAGATCGCATATCTCATTCAGACTCAGTCACCAGACCTTTCCATCATTTCAATTCATTTATTGCTTGTTACCGTCAAATTTGACTTGAAATTCACCAAAGAAAACTAAACCCTCTCTTCAGGCTTTCGTAGTTGACATCCTAAAAGAATCAAAATGATGAACAGGATGAATATAACGTGAAAGCTTTCCTTCAAGTCCATGGGAATTAAATGTCCTCTAGGCATCTAGGGGCGACTTTGCTTGTACTCCACAACGAAATTCATACTCCAATCGCTAAAGCACCAGGGGAATTTCAGAAATTTCTACGGCAAGAGTCGTAGAGCCAAGGAGACTCAAGAAAATCGTTGTGGTTGTAAGATGATCAAGACTGGGGTGGGGAAACATCCGCTGCCGGCGTCAAATGATTCGTTACGTTGCTGTCTCAACTCGGTTGCCTATTCTCGCTCCCCTTGGACATATCAGTTGCACATGAGCATAGATGAGCATACGCCCCAACGCCAGCTTCTTTTTGTTCAGCTGTATATACCACCCCTTTTGGAACGAAAGGTAGTGGATGGCAGTTTCTTATCTGTCCACCTAGGCCTAGGAACGCTGGTATTTGAAATCGACATCGCGATCAAAAAGTTTAATTTCGTAACGAAAAAGATCTGGGGGTTAACTTGTTTAGGAGCTCCTTCTTTGACACGGACAATGGAAAGGCCAGGGGGCCATTTAGGGTTGTCTTGTCTGTGTCCTAAAATGCACTATGGACCTACAAGTGGCGTAGCAATCGAATCAGAAGGTGTAGAGCACGTTTTTAAGGCGCTTAGGCGCTTCTTTTGACGCAAACTTAGTTGTCCCTTCTCAAAATAAGTTCCCCGCACTTATCTTTATGTCGTTTTTGTTCCTATCAATTGTGGGGTCGAGGGGTGGCTAGCGGCTCAAAGTTTAGGCTGGTGTTAATGGGCATTTCTGATAACCAATTCCAGCCAATTCTAATCAATCTCGCGTATATGCCCCACTCTGAAAATGCGGGGAGCCGACGCGGAAAACAAAATTTAACAAATCGTACATATATCAATGTTGGCCCCTTTACAGCTTCCAAGAATGTCAAGGACAACCAAAGACATGCCCCAAGCGCAGCCGATGCAGCAGCTCACCAGAGAAAATTCTTGTTCTGGGTATTTTTTTGCAACCTGTTATGGCTTGAAGACCGGCCATTCCGGAGTATGTACGCACCGATGAAAAGACATTACCAAAGTGGGTTTCAGGCTTGGGACCCGGGTGCATTTCGTGGGGTCTGGTGTTGTGCCATCATGGGCCTGGAGGTGCACGTACATTGGTCGTGTCGTTCTAAGAATTGCAAGAGTATTCTCGCCCCAACCTCCTGTTTCAATTTACACAGCAAGTTAGTTGTCCCGCCGCTTCATATCTTATCTATCAAAACAGGCTCACATTCATCCTAAACAATTCCCACCGCAGATGATGAATCAGAACTTCGTCTAGAGACGCTCAAAGGAAATAGACAGGGAATGAAAGGAAGGACGCGGGTGCAATCATTTGTAGCAGCTGGTTATGCGCTATCAAGAAGCCGTGGTGCACGACAATGTTACGTATTGACATAGCCGATAATTCTGGTTGGGTGCTTCACGGAACATATAGGATTTGTAGGTTATGGGGTTAAGGTATTGAGAATTGGAGTCACATTCATGGAATCTAATGACAGATACTGATAGTCTATCAAGTATTATCAGCATCGATCGATTGCATTACACTAGAAGTGCTAGAATAGAGGTTGGAAAGCCCTATGGCACCCACCGCAGCAGCATCGTCAATGAAGGTAACATGTTTAAAGACATGGCCGCGTTGGGCAAGATCGTCGAGAATGAGGTTCCTGTAACTTTCAATACCAACAAGGGAACCGCCGAAAGATATGACGCTCTCGGGTGCAGTGATGTGACCGGATGCAGTGTCAGAACTGTTCTCCAAGAGAATAGCAACCTGGGATACCAGGTGACCTGCGGATGTCTTCAGAATGGTCAATGCCAAAGGGTCCTGATCCTCAAATGCAGCTTTGAAGACAAGAGGCGGAAGCGAAGAAATCCGTTTTTCGCGTGGAAGGCCGAAAAAGTGGTTTGGAGGGGATGTGGCGCCGGGCGAGGGGTCCGACGCATAAACACCCGTAAGGACCTCCATCACGCTGTCAACTCCGAAGCGCTCGAGGACACGGTCTCTGAGAGAGCTTGGTGGTAAGGGCTGACCAGAAATTGTGGCTTTGTCCTGCTGTAAAAGTATTTGACGCAAAGTTTCTCGACCAACGTCGAATCCGCCACCTTCATCACCAAGGATCCATCCCCATCCACCAATACGGCCCAACTCTTCGATTTTTCCATCTAATTCCCTGAAACTAACAGCGATGGATCCTGTCCCGGCTATTACAGCTATCGCATGATTAATGTCGGAGTGCATTCGAACCGGAGCCGCGAGAAGATGTGTATCGTTGGCAATAGTCAGATTGGGACCGACAGGGATCCCAAGAAGTACTGAGAGTGGGTGCTGTACTTTAGCAATGGCAGCTGGGGAGTCTGCACCCGAGATGCCAAACCATGCAGCAGCGAATGGTGTAGCTTCGATCGATGCAGGGAGAACTGAGGAGATCGATGTCGATTTGAGGGCTGTTGTTACAGCCTCTGTGACAGCGGCGGTAAACGCCTCCACAGAGAGATATGTGATGTTGGAAGGACCACTTGCCCCACGGCCAACGATTGTACCGGAGCCGTCTGTAATTGCGGCAGAAGTTTTGGTGCCACCACAATCTACACAAAGGTACAATGACATGATGTCTGTATCACCTGGTAAGAATTTAATGAATAGTATAGATTCGGAGCACAAGAGACACTTACTTGATTATATAGTGATTCGAACAAGATATGATATGACGTGGTCAGAAGGAAGTTGTATAGAACCAGATCTAGACGTTTATAGTCAATGTTCAGAGCACATTTCTTGTCCATATTCAGAGCTTTTCCCAGAGTCCCAGAGCAGTTTCTTTGACAGTCCCAGAGTTTTACCAAGCATTCCAGAGCAGTTTTATTATATCCATAGTCAAAGCAGGCTTATACTTACTTGAGTGGTGTTAATATTAACAGTCGCGAGCATCGTGGTCAGTTCAAGTTATTCGACCTCCCCTAAAGATTCCCACGGTGGGAAGGTATTTAAGCATCAGCTCAACAAATTTTGTTTCTTCGTGCGGCAACACGGCCATGTCATTTCCCCTGTTGCTCATAATCGCTCTTTCCATTTTTTGGACTGTCCAAGCGATCGTTCGAGTGTCAGGCCGTGTTCTGAAAAATTTGGACATCTTAGCACCCTATATCTTCTCGCATTTATCACCTTGGAGAGGATGGGTCGGTAGTTCAGACACACTTTTCTTACCATCTCGAATTATTTGTACTATTGTCAATAAAATTTTAAAAAGAAAAAATCTGATTGAATTGTCAAAGAGCAGCAGAACATTGGGAACAAGTGTACGACAAATTATGGATGTAATTAGTAAGCTTTACAGATGCACCTTCATCCTCAGGGAGAATAGCCTGAAAAATGTTCAACATGTACATGTAGATACAATCCAAACAGTCAGACTCTACTATCACTCGCTTTCTGCAATCAGAGCTACAATCATTCTGCAGGCAAGGACTCATGAGTAGGCATAAAGGACAGTATCCGAGGGACGGCACACGTACCGGTATAGATAGTAAAAGAAGGACAAAAGGTAAAACCCAAGTTTGATAAACGTTTCCTGTTTGTGTCCACCTAATGAACGGAATATTTCTGTTGCATCATACATATGGGCCTTGTTTCGGATTCTGCGTTGCCTCATTAAAGATAGAAGAACAGATAATTGCAGAAGATAACTCACTTGTTCGCATTGAAAAGTACAAGCGGAAGGTTAAGGAAGAACGCCGTCCATTGACCAGATAGAAGGAACAAGAGTGTGAGGAATGCGTGCGCAACGTTTTCAGGTAGAACAAACTGTAAACGAGGTCAGCGCTTGTTGCATTCACAAAAGAAATAAATACTGACTTGATTTAGTTTATTGCACAGATCAATAGGATTGATATAGTCGCATTCCAAATCCGAGAACATAATGATCTACGTATGCGTAAGCATCTTGAAACCAGCTCGAAAAATATCTCCGCCAAGGGTCCCGCGACATGATGCCAAACGGCTACCAATGGTGTCCAAATTCTTGACTTTATAAAATAACTCACAAAGAAGACCATGCAAAACAATAACCCAGCGGCCATGAGCACCGCGAACAAAAAAAGCCAGCCTAATTTACACATACGCAGCGCGTCCAGGAGGTGTTGGTAGGCAAATAGAAAAACCGCGTTGCATGCCACATAAGAGTGACATATAACATAGATAAACCAGAAGAATGAGAGGCAAGATGAAATGAAGCATGTGCAAATAATCAGAGCAAAGTTAGCGATGTGTTGTTTCCTAAGTTCAGGTAATGCTTCCACGTACCAGCACCACCCATCTTGAAAGTCGTGATTCGTTCTAATGTCGTAAATTCAAAAGAAAGAGCTGTCAGACAGTAAACAAAATATAAATGACTGTTTATCTGAACGGCTACAAGGTCAGCGAAGGAGAAAGAGAAAAAGGTAGAACGCCAACACGACCACCGAATTCGCTGGAACGACGCCAGCCGCAGTGACGTATAGTCACGTGTTATTTTGTCACAACCACACGACATAGCACCGTCAACTTGACATACTGGGCTTACTGGGCATTCTTCCTAGGTTCTATTCAGCGCCTAATCGAAGCATCTTACGCTTATAATAATGATGTGCTTTGTAGGTGTAGCCATGGTTTCTCCACAAATTCAGCTTATGTACCTACATCTAGGGTTTTAAGGAGAAATTCTTGGTAAATCCCAAATTCCATTGCATGTAACAGAGCAGGGTGCTTGGTGCTTGTCGTAGGTCCAAAAATTCGTGTGATTAAATCATAATCGCGAACGTGTCCGTCTTCTAATATTACCCAAACCTGCGTAAAATCTGCATACGCTCTCCCTTACTCTCCCTCGTTGATGAATGAAACGATCATACTATACGACGGCGCTGTAAGAAAATAAATCGCAAAAAAGAGGGAGGAGAGACTGACCGGTATAAGTAGTAGAAGAATGACAAGAGGTAGAAGCCTGTCTTGAAGTAGGCTTCCTTCTGGTGTTGGGGCAATGAACGGAAAATCTCGGTCGCGTCGTACATGTGCTGAGAATTGATAACTCTATAGTCAAGTCAGAATATGCAAAACGTTTCTCGGAGAGAGTAAAACGCACTTGTTGACATTGTATGCAAGTAGAGGGAGATTCCATGCCAACGCTGTCCACTGTCCCGTGAGGAGGAACAAGAGTGCAAGGAAGGCGTGTGCACCAAGCTCTGGGAGGACGTACTGATTGCGTTGAGGAGAAATTAGCACTAGAATTGGCTTGAGGAAGGTCCACGACAACGCACCGAGTTCATTTTGTTGCAAAAGTCAATTGGGTTGATATAGTCGCTCTCCAGGTCGGAATACATGATAATCTATACAGGATAGCAAGAGATGAGATGAGCCGCAGTGCATTGAAGCAGAAAATATTTCATACAAAGAAGACCATGCCGAACAGCAGAGCTGCTGAATACAGCACCGCGAAGAGGAAGAGCCAGCCTGTTGGAAAGCGTAGTTGGTGTCAACTCTAGCATAACCAAGAAAAAGCACCATGTTTTTACCAGCCATTAGTCCAAAAAGTAGAGCTCGTTAATTAATATTCAAAAGAAATGGTTTTCTTTTCGTGAAAATAAAAGTCGTGAAGGACCAAGGTGGAACTCGTCAGAGTTGGAGCCAGGTGAACGCGTGAACCAGGGACGAGGGAGGTTGATACCCAAAAAAGGTCAGCTTGCAACGTACTAGTGGCTGTGCTTTCTGAACACCCAGGGTTTTTCATTGACAGCACCAAAAAAAAATTCAAGTTATTACACGGAAAACTGATGAATATGTGAATATAATTATTGAGCTAGAAAATACTGCGGGATATGTGTGTTGCGATAACATAAATAAAACGGAAACCATTTCTAGAAAGCAAACGCGAAAAAAAAGCAAGCATGCAAAAGGGGATTAATGTACAGGGAATCAAGACGAGAACCAAAGAATGGGAGCCATAAAGTCAACGCATTAGTCGGTATCCATACGGGCACCGTTATGTCCACCACGACGACCGCGTCTACCACCTCGTCCTCCTCTTCTACCACCGCGACCACGCCCGCCAGATGATGATGGGACATATTCAGATGGGTCTAAGCCAGGAGGTGCAACCATAACTTGAGCTCGAGGATCTGAAATCAACATATCCGAACGAAGTTTACTGAAAAAGTGGAATTTAAGGCCTGTTCGATCAGAGAAACGAGAAAGGACGTACGATCCAGTATCATCGCTGGAGCCCATAAGAACATCTACTGATCCTTCTTCCCTTACAAGCCCTAAACCATCACCACCGCCCAGTCTCCCAGCAAGTGACACGCCTGAATTGCCGACGACTTTAACGGAAAGGATTTTACCATCTGCTGGTTGGTTGTTAAACTTTTGAATAGCTGTTTGAGCTGAGGCGGGAGTTTTGAATGTTAAACGAATTCGAACATCGTCCTTGGTCTTGCTGGACAACTTTTGCTCTGTGATTTGACCGCAACGTTTGAAGATAGCGGCAACATCATCTGGCGTTGTTCCTGGAAGCAGACCTGACACTTCTACGACATTGCCTTGACCACTAGCGCCTTTAATGGATAGACCAGTTCCTGATCCTGTGGGGGTGATGGCGTCCTTTAATGCTTTTTGAGCGAGTGGATTGAGACTGGCTTTTGGTGCGGTGGGTGCAAGATTCAAGCGAGCAGAGAGCGAGTTGTGACTCTCGTAGAGATCATGGGACCAAGCACCATCAACGTCGCCCTTTGGAGTCCTCTTTGAGCGATTCTGGAGGATAAAAAGGGAGGTTTCATGTTACATTTACTTGTTTGGTGGGGATTAGATGTCGAACGCACGTATGGAGCCGAGGCGCTCTTTTGTGAATTGGATTTATGACGAACAGGACCAGTAAGACTATCTGAAGAGATGTTCATGCGTTCAAGTAGAGAAGCCATTTGAAGCAGATGGTATAAGAAATGATGAAAGGAGGAAGTAGAGAAAGGGAAAGTGTGGCTGTGCAAGTGTTATTGAACAATGACAAGGACAAGTTTGAAATCTCAACTTTACCGGACCGGTGTTGTTCGCCCCTTGAGCATATGAATAATGGAAAAAAATAAAAAATAAAAAAAGGTGGACAGGGCCAAGTGTTTTCCCCATAAGAAGCTTGTTCCCTTTGATTCTCCCATTCTCTTTCCAAAATGTCTCCCAAAATCTACTCATCTTCTATTCAATCAGTTCCTCTTTATAACCGCTCAGTTTTTACTCATTTACTTTCACAAACAGCTCAGAATCAAATAGCTGGCTTTCCTGCTTCTGCTCCTGCTTTCATCGATGCTCCGTCTGGTACAACCATTTCTCGTGGACAGCTCAGGAACTTGGCTCTTTCTCTAGGTTATGGTCTCAAGAACTACCCAGTTATCGCACAACATGCTAAGCGTGGAGGTACAATTCTTGTCTATTCCCACAATTCACTTGCATGGCCAGTTGTCTTGCTTGGTGCAGGTCCGTACCATCATATTGACTTTGTCGATCCCCCATTGATGTTCGGTACTTGGATTCTCCACAGTTTCCGCCGGTTTAAAATGTACTCTTGCAAACAGCGCCTACACCGCCAAAGAACTTGCCTTCCAATATACAGATAGCGGCGCTCACCTTGTCTTCTCCAGCGAAGAGGGTGTTCCAACCGTTCGTCAGACTCTCAAAGATTTGGGCCTTAGCCCGACCGAGGCAGACAAACGTATTATTGTTATAACGAATAGCTTGGAATGGGCAGGAGGTCCTTCTGTTGCTGTTAATCCCGAGCTCAAGGGTCTTCTCACCGTTTCCCAACTCCTCACATTGGGAACCCTCAAGGAAGAGGAAAAGTTTGTAGGCGAACAGGCCAATGAAACCGTTTACCTCTGTTACAGCTCAGGTATGTGTAGACCGATGTCAGCAGAAAAAAGTAATTCACGGCTTTACAGGTACCACAGGAAAGCCCAAGGGTGTCGAGGTAAGCGTAACACAGCTTCTAATTTGCATTGTTCAAGTCCTCAGCCAACACCCAGACAACTCACCGTAATATTACCTCTGTTATTGACATGGTGGGCCCGGCCTTCCCTCCTGTCGATTTCACTGTGGATAAAATCCTCGGAATTCTGCCTTTCTATCACATTTATGGTCTGTATTGCTCCATAACACATGGCTTTCTACCCACTTAATTATCTACTACCTTCAGGTGCCGTCAAGCTTTTATTATTCCCGCTAAAAGCTGGCCTACCAGTTGCTATTATGACCCGGTTCGATCCTGTTCAATTCTGCGCAAACATCCAGCGGTACAACATCACGATCTCCCTCATTGTCCCTCCCGTCATGGTCGTGCTCGCTCGTCACCCTGGTATGCATCTTCATTTCATTCCTATAAATCATGCGGAATATGCATGCTAACACCTGCGTCCCAGCTGTTGATCAATACGATGTGTCAACCCTTCGAGTACTCGTCTCTGGAGCTGCCCCCTTGGGCGCAGCCCTCACGAAACAGGTAAGACTGTCGACAGTCCCAAACGTTGAGAGCTTCAATTTTAATGCTACATTCAGGTCGGCGATAGGCTGCTCACCCGCAGAAAGGGTAAAGGTCCCGTGAGCATTCTGCAGGGTGTGTTGGTTGTTTTACCTTTATGACCGTGGCATACTGATATTTTTTTTTGGTGAAGGTTATGGTCTGACGGAGACTTCTCCGACGACCCATTTGGTCCCAATTGAGGCAGCTCACAAAGTGGGAAGCATCGGAATACTTCTGCCCAACCTTGAAGCCAGACTTGTCGTGGATGGTGATGGTGATGGAACCATTGACGCTAAAGAAGGAGAGCCTGGAGAAATTTGGATTCGCGGCCCATCCATAATGAAGGTGAGGAATGCGTAACTTGGATTTTCCCCCCTATTGATATTTCGTAGGGTTATTTGAACAATGTCGCAGCTACCACGGACTCTATCACACCCGACAAGTGGTTCAAGACAGGTGACATCGCCATCCGGGACAAGGAAGGATTCTATTATATTGTCGATCGCAGGAAGGAGTTGATCAAGTATAAGGTTCGAATTGACGCTCGTGTTCTGGCTATTTTCTCCTCACTAATTTGCTATCGTAGGGCTTCCAAGGTCAACTTACTCACTCTTGAGTTCAGATTCATCGCCTTACCATTTCCTTGTTGTTTTTTAGTTCCTCCAGCCGAGCTTGAAAGTGTACTTTTGACGCACCCCGACATCGCTGACACTGCTGTCATTGGCGTCGATAGCGCCAAAGAAGCCACGGAACTACCAAGGTTAGCCATTTGAGAACAATCCGGTGATTGCCTTGTGTTCTGACGTGCAGGCGATCGTCCGTATAGAGCTTACGTCGTTCATGCTCATCCCGAGAAAGTCAAGACGGAGGCCGAGAAGATTGCCTTTGGACAAGCTGTCCAGAAATGGATTCAACAAAAAGTAGCCCGTCATAAGTTCCTCAGAGGCGGGGTTGTCGTCATTGACATCATTCCGAAAAGGTGAGATTTAATGCCAACTTGTCTCTTGCGAAGTCTCACATTCTGGTTTTTAGTGCCGCTGGAAAAATCTTGCGTCGTGAACTCCGGGATCGTGCCAAAGTCGAGCTTGCAGGAAGGGACCCAGCGGACGACATTGTCAAGGCCAAGCTTTGAGTGGCTTTAAACGAGCATTCCACCCAGTCTTCATCTCTTGCTTTATATACCAGGATTTATGCTATATACCTATGCTTATCTCACATTCTAGCTGTTTGCATTCGGGACATTGATAGCATTTAATATATACACAGTGCAAGTAAATATGGACATAATCTACAGTCAACCTGAAAAAGAACGACATGAGAATGTGTTTTGCAAAGGTTTCGAAGAAGAGGTGAATATAGAGGATCAGAGGTGTCAAGTGTGGCGCATATCCCTCACCGCGTACGGTGAAGAATTTCACCATGAAGAAATTCAACAAAAAAGTCAAATTGGCATCATAAAAGAGAAGATAACGCTGAAATGTGCAACTGAGAGAAGACGTACCGTTGAAGACAAGCGCATATACGATGCTATTGAAGGAACAACAAAGTTCCGAGGAGGAAAAAATATTATGTTGCGGTGCTGAATGAGAGTGAGCCCCATTGAGTTGAAATAACTGGTTCGAGAACCAGTCAACAATCGTATAACTGTGTCTATGAGCAACAGAATGGCTTCTTCATCAGATAAAACATACGAGCGAAAGACATGCTCATATCTTCGCACATCCAACGCCTTAATCGCATGCCTATCGTTTGAAGAAAGCCACAGAGTGGGCAGTAGATGGATGCATCAACGACTATGGAAGTTGTTGCTGCCAAAACAATCTCGCCCGTCCTTCAACCTGTACCGCCGTGCTTAAAGGCGATCGCTTTCCGTGAAATGGTTGAGAACACGCTCTGTGTCTCCGGGGACTTTCCCCACAGCTGAAGAAAGAAAAAGAAACCACGAAGGCAACTTTTCTTGTACGTGAGCTGCGATAACGATTCTTCAAACAGCACCGAATGAATTGAAAAGAAAAAGAAAAAAAAAGAAAATTAAATGGGAACCAAGTTTAAGCGGAGATTTAAAATGGAATGGTTACGTGTTGCTTAAGTAATGAGGCGATGACCGGGCCATTCTATAGCAAGTGATCGACTAAACTGCCTTTTGACTCTGCCCCCAACCGTTTATTCCAAACCACCATCATGTCTTCCTCATCGTCCTCCTCATCGTCCAACCCACAATCTACTCCTTCTTCATCATCATCCCAACAGCAGCAGCAACAGTCAAGAATGAGGAAACCACCTTTGGCTGATTGGCCCACAATCAAGATTTTAACCCCACCCCAAGGTATATTGTCTATCTCCTAGACGTTTCTCATCTCAGTCTCTTATCTCTTTATTTTCTTTATCAGGACGTTTTTCTCCAAAGACAGACGAATGGTGTTTCACTTATTGCACTCAAAGTATCAGTGGCAGAGTTCATGGCAAGGAGCCAAACTGCCGAACCGTCTGCATGCGCAAGGTCTTTCCCCATGAGGTCCGCAACATCCTATCTTTCCAGCGCCATCAAAGCGTCAGTCAAGATGGAAAGGCCAAATATCCTTTACCAGACGAAGGACAGTCCGCAAATCTGCCACGAATACTAGGTGGTACACCGCCAGACATGTCCGATGATACAACACGCCCATCAACACCTCCACCTGTCAACCATTGGGACGAAGGCTGGTATCTTTGGGCAGGTCAAGGTTTCCGAAATGCTGTTAATCGCATGCAGACGATGAAGATGGGCTTGAGGACTCAGCAGCAATTCAAGGCACAGAATGCGAAGCAGGCTGAGCTCTGGCAGGAGTACCAGGACTATCTGAAGCAGCATGGTCCAGAGAACTCTGCGGAGATAGCCAAAACCTATGGTGGTAAATGGTGGGGGCCATTGGTACCCCAACAGCCTGTCCCTGATATGAGGTCCGTATGCTTTATCATCCGGAGTCCCGTGTTTTCCTTCGATAAGAGACTGACTCACCTCTTCTTTTTAGCTCAAAGTCTTTCCTCATCCCACTACCACCCCCAGTCCCCAACATGCGGGAGAAGATCAATAAACTTATGGCCCCCACATACCATGTCCTTTCTATCCTTCAGGAAAGCATTACCTCTGGTGAACAGAAACAGTTCGTGCAACGTGTTTGGGAGAAGGCTGGAACAGAAGAACCCTTCATACTGGCCAAGCGCACATTAAATCGTGCATACGAACAGTGGAAGAAACGAGATTTGACCGAAGAGGACGACGAGAAGAAGGGCTCTACTTGATTTGACTCTTATTATATTTTCTTTTTTATTCATGTTTGTGTGCTCTGGATACCACACCTACTCAACAACCTTATAATTAACCAGACCTTCTTGATTATCCTCAACAATAACACCTTGCATTCATTATCGGGACAGTTGCATATTCACAATCATTTCACCTCACATGGGCATTGTAGTCTTTGCTTGATATTCTATTTAGATTATGTTGTAGTTTTTTATAGTAGACCGACGAAACCACTTCTTAAACTATTTCTCGTGAGTTGGCCAGTAAGTCTTGACTATCAATGATTATTGGTATGTGCTAGGTATGCCTGACAACATCCCTCCATATTACAATCCCTTCCAAATATCAAATTATATCCAGAAATAGACTACAGCTCATACTTTGCATTCTTCATGCCTTTCGGTTTCTCTGCGAGTGTTTCGCGTTCAAGGCACCAACATTAAACAGAGGAAGTCGTGTCAAACCAAAACTTGCCAGGCCCAGAACTGCAAACCAATCGTCAGACTATTTCTATCATTAATTACAGATTGGCGACTCACCAAAACCTGTAAACTTTTCGAATGGTGTGTGGAAGTAAACGGCTGTCGTGTATGACGCAAACAACCATACCGCAACCAATGCCATATTCGCCGCAATGGCCCACTTGTGGAATTGGCTAGCACGAGGCCATACGTCTGCGCTCAGTGATGGTTGTATCTGATCGACAAGGAACAGAATAGACATTGTAAGGAGGAAGATATGACCCGAAACGTCGTGTCCGCTCCTCAGACGCGGTCTGGATTTCCAGTTCTCTGGAATGGTTAACCGTCTGTCACTGGTTCCGATGATCTGTTCCGAGGTCTTCTCTAACGTGTCTTTGCTATCTGAAACTGCAGGGTTGCCGATTGTGTATAGCTTGGGGAGAAGGAAGATGTCTGGGTGAGTGGTGGATGTGATGGTGCTTTTGGTGTAGCAAAGCTCGACGGGAACGCGAACGGCGTCGCCATCAGGGAAAGCAAGAATGCATTCAGCACCTGATGCTACTAATGCGCGTTCGAATAGTGATGGACCGAAAAACCAGCTTGTGAAAAGAAGCCAGATGGTGGTGCAGAGGAGGTATTTCGACAGTCGATCCCTTCGTGTTGGTGCACCTCTTCGAACGCGGGAAGATGGAGAAGCCGTGAGGGCAGTCTGTGGAACGGCTGAGACTAGAATGAGGAGAAAGGCTGCGGTTGTCCAGCCCCATGCTCGTTTGATAAAGATTGTATTCAGAGGATTGGATTTATTGGCAAAGTAGTAGATCCCGGAGAGTGGATGGGGTAGACCAGTTAATAGAGGATTTGAGGTATCGAAATAAGTCGAGTATAAGACTGAATATGCAGTTCCAAAGAAAAGAATGGCGCTGAGCAGCGCTAATGTCGTCCGAATCATGGTCATGGTAGAGGTCAACGTCGAGGAGTGCCACAACATTCAATGACGCATTTCTTTGCCACACACGTGTTTCTCCATTTATTCACAGACTATATGGGATTTTAAAATCTTCATTTCTTCTTTACTTTTACAAAAAAATAATTATCTATACAGTTTTATAGTTTTGAGGTATCAACTCCAAATCCATCTAGGACAACCACTCCAAGAAGTCAGGGGTGAAGTATGATAAGATGATAGTAGCGCCTATGCCATGCAAAAATTAAAGAAAGCCAACAAGAAGCAAAACACGGGCTTACCTGCTCTAACCATACTTTCGACGCTTTCAAACGCCATGGTCTTCAAGTCATAAACGCCAGCACGCGCACCTGCATGGATCATGGCGAATTCACCGCTAACTTGGTAGCACGCAATTGGGTGGTCCGGTGTGAGTTGGGCAGCATCGGCGATAATGTCCAGGTAGGGCATAGAAGGCTTGACCATGATAATATCAGCTCCTTCGTTGGCATCTCGTTGCTGTAAAGTCATCTCAGTGATTTAAATCATTGCGGCTTGACAAAATGGCTTACGATGGCTCTTCGAGCGAGTCCACGAGCAGAGGGAGGAAGCTGGTAGCATTTCCTATCGCCGAATGATGGAGCGCTTCCTGCTGCATCTCTGTTCGAGGCCATAAGATTGTTATATCTTAATATTTACTGAATAAACTTGCCTGAATGGACCGTATAGAGCACTGGCAAATTTAGCAGAGTAACTCATGAGCGTGCACTTGTTCCCGAGGCCAGCGTCAATAAGACCACGTTTAATAGCCTTGATTCTCCCGTCCATCATATCACTAGGAGCGACACAGTGTGCGCCGGCACGGGCATAGTTGACGGCAACTTCAGCAATACGGTCCACAGATGGGGGTGTGTTGATGGTGCCGTCAGAGTGCAAGACACCGCAATGACCGTGGGATGTGTACTCGCAGAGACAGACATCAGTTGCGATGTAGAGATTGGGGTACAGAGAACGGAGTTTCTTGATTGCGAGGATAACGGGACCAGAGGCGTCATCTGCGGGTGTACCCCGAGCATCCTAGTAGAACACAGTTTGACTTGAATACATTTTATCAGACGATATCAAAATACACACCTTTGCGCAGTTTAATGGTACTCCAAAAAGAATCACACTCTCCAAACCCTTTGCAACGAGAGGGCCGATGAATTCCTCAAGCCTATCGACGCCCCAGCGGCGCTGACCGGGAAGAGTTGGGATTTCAACGCTTGCTTGGGCATCGTCGGTGATGAAGATAGGATACATGAACATGGATTTTGTCAATGCCGTTTTTGCTTGCCATTTACGCGACAGAGGATGAGCGTAACCGCCTTGAAGAATCGAGCTGGATGAAGAGTACGTCAAGCTACATCATATCAGACCCTGAAAGTGACGCACGAGATATCCATTTTGCTCATTTTTAAGGATTTTTAGTAAAAGCAAGTCAGCAAAATTTAAACTGTCGAGAGGATGAGCAGATGGAAGAGCAGAACAGAGCTACGAGAAATCACTTGCAAATGTAGTTCAAATCTTTTTGGACAGCCGACCTCCGATACGGAGCACAGCTTGCTTGACTGCCCCATACAAAAAATCTTGTACGCCGGTAACTCGAAACGTGTCCATTTCTCAGGAAACACGATGGGCGGTTCCCTCAAACGTGTTCATACCATGCCTTTGGTGCTATGCGGCAGGTAGTCAATGTGCCAGGTTATATGTGTATCAGCATGCGGCTTATACCATGTCCGGCGTCGCCTGAGAATGCCGGTTCCGGTTGCTCGACGCTCATGCTCTTCCGAGGGAAAATAGGGGCAAAAGCCCATGATACAACTGGGATCGAGTCATTGTAACGCTCAGTAATAAGTCTTTTATGGTTTTTATAGCAATGCACACGCGGTCGATTCTTGATCGCGTTGACTCGAATTGAAGATGTAAAAATAACCTAACTTTAAGCTATGATCCAAAACCTGTCTGCCATCCAGACGCATGTATATTTTTATCTACCAAAGATTGTCACGGATACGGTGATATATAGGATGGCTCTACTCGACCTAATAAATTTCAAATTTTATATGCCTAATGTACAAAGGAAAGATGAAAGGAATAACCACAAAGGAACAACCAGCTAAATGCAGGGCTCGGGGCATGATCCCAACCTCACGGCGGGGTGATGGATGAGGGCGTTGGAGGGCACTGACCCCCATGCCCGACCTTTCGATGCCTCTTTAGTCGTTGGTTAGCTCCGAGAAATAAGACGAGCTGAGAATGAATGCTTACATTTTCTTCGAGCTTGTTACTGTGTCGAGATCCAGAGCTCGGAGTGTTTCTGTTATACCATTTGAGCCAGAAGATGTACATGTAAATCTGGAATAATAAAACGTACGCGGGTTTATGGCGCTTGTATGGCGCGTTTTGCTTTGTATCGCGAGGGCGGCGTTTGGTTTCAGAGTTGGTGGTGGGGCACGGTTTCGATGGCTGGCCCTCGTTGATGGTGCAAGCGCCGACGCGTTCGATCAATGATGCAACCTTTCCATCTTGTACATTATCCTTCCTCGAATCGAAAAAGTCAGTGAGTGGAGGAGATTGTAACTGAAGAGTGTCGGAGGAGGATTCGAAGGGCCCTAAATCTACGGCATTGAACCATAATGGAATTTGACTTTGAAAGAAAGAAATTTGAATTTCTGGACATGTTACATGATACAAAAACTCACGTCGACTCGGAGTATGCATTGGATTGGAGAAAGTTGTCGATTAAAAAGGTGGTGCTGGGTTCCGCTTCGATAGCTGACATGGACTTTGGAATCATGGCGTCATAGTCGTCGAATGTAACAGTGACCATTGTGGATGAATCGAAACGGCTTCTACCAGGACTTTGAAAGGTATGGCTTTTATAGATGCTGAGGACGAACCTCGAGGCATTTTCAGGGTCGATTCACGAGTTTCTTTCGAACTATATGTAGAAATTTTTATTACAGGGGGATATCTGACAAGCGCCACATCGTATTCTGAGGATTTTTCCATGATAATTTTATTCACCTTGTTTACCCTTTTTTAGATAATTTATGGGTGATAATAAAGGCGCTTTGTTCGAACAATGGACGAAGAAGAAGAAAGCGCGTCCACGTGACTATGTTTAGTTGTAGCATGCGTGAGTAATTTATTAAAGGGCGTCTCTTTTATTTGATTTAATACTTTTCTTTTTCCTCTCCATTTATTTATTACCACGATGCTACTCACAACGCCTACGAAACTAGACCAACACAGACAATCTCCTTCTTGCAATCGTTTAATACACACTCCACCATCAACAACACGTATAAACTCTCTTTCTTACTACGATTCACCAATGCTGTCTCCATCGCCATTAAGGAATAGACGTGTAAACCCCGACGACGACGACGAGGGGTCAATATTTCTCGCGTCTTCAACGTCTACTTCACTTCCTCTTCGTACTCCAGTAAAGCAAGTTCATCGTATTCGTCCTCTTATGGCCTTTCAACCACCTCCCACGAATATCTATGACCCTGTACACGCTGTAGACACGGTGTCCGCAGCTACAGTGGGGGCCGGAACCAAGCGAAAGACTCTCCAACCTACAACACCTCATCAATTCTCAACTCCTGAGCCATTCTCAACAACTAATCTCTCGGATTCACCCATATTTTTTGATCGTCTGCCGGCCCCAAAGTTCATAGCTCGAACTCCACAAACTAAAGCAGAAACAGAAGCTTATATCAAGAGCCAAACTGCTACCCTAACACGACTTCGCTTGTCTGATCAAACAAACCTCTATGCGAATTCTTTAGCCGACGAAACAGAATTCGATACTCTGGCTAATGACTCAGGATGCGACATGAACATGGACATGGACCAAGATCCCATTCCAAATCCTATATTCATTCCACCAAACCCTTCCTCCAAACTATACTCAAGAACTAACTTGAAGACAAAGCCTATTCCACTCAGTTTCTCATCCTCACCTATGCCCATAAACGAGAAGGAGGACATTGTTGAAGCTGTATCACCAGGTGGTCATATCAACAAGCGTCGCGCACGTTCTAGGCCAACTTCTTCCGAACTACACCGCGAACATTCACTCAAATCTCCCGTTTCACCCCCTACCAAGGTCCGTAACTCCACTCTCTCCATTGCTAACCGTGACTCATATTTTACGTACCAGAATGTTCGAAACATAATCAAGCCCCGACAAAGTGGCGGTGTCGCATTCCCCACTGCTGGACGGGCATCCCCCGCCTCGTCCTCAGATGCAGGTTCTCCACGCCCAAAACGCAGAAGCAACACAGCTTCTCGTGTTCATGGTGGGCTCCAGTCCCGCCGCCCCCTCAATCGCGATGATAGTGTCAGTTCCGCCACCTTGTTCTTTGGTCCTGCTATTCCACAGCCCCCACAATCATCTGAACTAAGCCGTTCGTGCAACTCCCGTACTCCCGCAACTCCCCCATCAACACGTCCCACTGTCAATAACCGACATAGCTATGCTGGTCCTAGCACTTTTTCACCGCTCATTTTCGACCTCAATCCCCGTACTGGTACAGGCCTACCCTCACCCAAATCATCGCCTGCACAACCCAAAGATGCCTCCTTTGACATGGATACGGACATGGACGAAGATATGCTCTTCAATGGTCCTGGGGATTCCTCCTTTACTTTTAGCACAACTGGAGACACTCCACCCTCTACCAAGATGCCTATTCTGAGCAAATACAAACCTCAGGAGGACAGTGATGATGAGTTTGCCGGTAACACGAGTCTTCTACCGTCTGTCCCAAAGGCTTCCTCCAGTTTTGGTTCCATGGATTCAGATGCTGCACTTGTCACCCCTGGCAGTGGACCAAGTGGTTTGTCTGGTTGGCCTACTGCTGAAGTATTTGTCAAGGGAACTGACGACGTTCATGATCCGTTTTCGAGACATCGCGAGGACGAACATGCTGCCGCTGTAGACGCCTTTATTCTTGAGGCTCTGTCAGAGAGCACAGGGCCCAAGGACTCTCATTCCAAGAAAAGGGCACCAGGAACGCCAGTCAAAAAGGCCAAAATCAGTTATTTTGGAAACGACAGGCCATGGCAGAGTGCTTTTACCAGCAAAGTTGGTCTCAATGATGACTGCGACTTTGTCAAGGCACCTCGGAAAAGCATGCCAGCTGCCTTTGCAGGACTACCAGGTGCACATAACAGTCAAACTGTCGTGCAGAATAACAGGACCAGAGGCGATGACTCCCTTTTCAAGAAGCCATTCGCTATTGCTCGAGGAACTCGTTCACCTTGCGACCAAACAGACCTGGACGTTGACACGGAAGATGAAGACGGTATAGATGGAGATGAAAGCCCAAGTATGAGAAAAGATATGGGCAAGTACACGGGTTTAGGTCTTGGTCTAGGGCCCCCACCTGCTGCAAGCTCGAAACTCGGCAAGCTTGGCCCCTCATCCGCTTCCAGTAGTTCAAATTCCAATTCCATGACACCAGAAGGCCCCCCGAATGCTACATCAGCAGTTTTTGGAAGATGGCTCATGAGGCGCAGCAGCAGTGGTGCGTTTTCTAGCGGAAGTGAGAGCGCATCACTTGCCAGCACTCCTACCAGGAATAAGGGTATCGGTAAGTCTTCCCTTCACATTCACCGCTTCTGAGTTCTCCGTTCTGTATTTCGTCATTATTCCGCGGTTGAGACTGCTTCGTGGAGCGGTATTCTGCTTTCAACCGTCGCATTTCGGGGTTTTTTGTGTACTTGCTGCTTCAATGCACAGGGTAAACGACTTGCACATATACCTCGTTCCTCTGCCTCATTGCATTATACTTTCATTTCTTGCCGACGAAAACTAACGCCCATTCATTTTACAGACTGGCAGATTCCGAATCCGAGACCCTCTCTCCGTGTTTCTCCTACTCGAAACGCCGCTGGAGGCCCATCCACATTCAAACGGCCTGCTGCTCTAACATCTTCAACTTCACCGCGATTTGCATCCCGATCAGTCAAGTCAGACTCTCTGGCACTATCAACACCATGTTTTTCCCCACCTTCCGTGTTGGACAGTCCAGCAGCAGCTGTCACTAATACCTCACATGATCACGATCTTTTGCAACATGCAACTAAACCTGCTGGTCGTTCGCGGGGTAGCTGCGGGGACAGCCTTGGTGCGGCACGCACCACACATCAACGCCATGATCGGGAAACCGAGGCTTCTGACGCCACTACGTCCGTTTCTGGTGCTAGTGGCCATGCTTGCATCACTACTAGCACGCATCATCAGGGCGAGCGGGTCCACCTAGAGGCCCCTGCGCCGCGTCGTCGCCGACGGACGAGCCACCAGATCTTGGCTGCACGACATCGATTATCGGACATATCTTATGCAGAGAACGAGCAGCCAGGCCGGTTCGAAAGAGATTTTGTTCAACTTGAAGAGATCGGCAGCGGAGAGTTCGGCCAGGTGTTCATGGTGAGGAGCAAGAGGCCCCTATCCATGGATGGTACGGACCACACCATTCACTCGGATCAAGTCTTTGCAGTGAAGAAGAGCAAGAGGTTCGAGGGAGCCAAGCATAGGTAAGCAGCGCGAAATTTTCTTGATTATCTTTTTTTCTCCTCTTGCTGTTGTCTCGTTCCCGTTCCCGGGGGATCGGCGAACGTGTTGGTTGATGCAAAAGAGCATTGATCATGATCGCAATTGCGTTTGGGACGGATTGTCCTTTTGATATCAGAGGTTCAATCAGTCAAGATAGCAGACAATTTTCGCTGCCTCGACAGTGAAATTGGTATTTTGCATTAGATCTTTCCCTTGTTCTTTTATTGGGGGGATTGATCATGACTGCCTTGACGGGGCCAACGATGGAGTTTATGGGCTCGACGCGTTGTCATGGGAGTAACGGCTGAAAAGATGCGAGTATGACGCATTGATGCTTGCTGATTTCTCGTTGATGCTGGTTGGCTGATCATCCTCGCCTACTCTTTATTTTGTTCTGCTTGTTATTTTTCAGCGTGATGCTAACCAACATGAATGTTTTTTTCTAGGCTTCGTTTGCGTGAGGAAGTCACGGTACTCAGGCACTTGTCTGAAGCAGCTTTATCATCATCATCTTCAGTCTTTCAGAGTGGTCGCCACCCCAACGTCCTTGGGTACATTGACAGTTGGGAAGAAGACGAAGCACTCTTCATCCAGACTGAGCTTTGTGAAAAGGGCAATCTAGCAAGATTCCTGTGGAGGTATGGCCAGAAGTTTCCAAGGTTGGATGAAGCGCGGGTGTGGAAGATCGTTGTGGATCTCAGCCGAGTACGTAATCAATTCGCAGTTCGAACTGCCTTGCTCTCTTTTCTCGCGTCGTTCGCTTGGACGGTGCTTTTATCACTTTCGTCTTTGATTTCCACATTTGGGAAATTAATTTAACTATGTCTGTTGCTTGGTCGGTTCCCGTCCTCCGTCTCTCATATATCCCGATTGTGGGTTTGTGATTGGCCCGGGTCGTGGTTTTCCCGATTCTTCGCTTGTCATGCTTTGGGAAACTGGAGGGCTCACAGTTGCGTCGCTGCGTCCCTCCACCCCTATCTTTGCGTACGGACTTGGTCGTGTTGCTGCATTCAGCTCTCCGTTGCATTTTTTTTGAATGAATGGCCCTGACTGATCTCACAATACTAACTGATTTTTTTATAGGGTTTGAAGTTTATCCATGACTCTGGGGTTATTCATTTGGACATCAAACCGTCGAATGTCTTTGTAACACAACACGGTCGCTTTAAGATTGGTGACTTTGGGATGGCTTCCCTATGGCCCCGACCTGTGCTTTCAGCATCAACAAGTCAAAACGACACAGCCAACAAAGGAGGGTGTTCGCGGACCGATGATGATTCAGCATCGCCCCCGCCCGCCCAGCGTTCAAACGGTTTTGAACGTGAAGGAGATAAACTTTATCTTGCTCCTGAAGTGCTGCAAGGGCAGTATGGCAAGGCTGCAGATGTGTTTAGGTGAGGATTTGTTTCTTTCTTGAGTCGACAGTTGTTGTGGTTGTGGTTCATCGTCTGGCTTCGTGGTTATAATCTTCCATTCAGTCGGGGCGGCAGTATCGGGCCAACTGAATTGAATGGGTGATGTTAACGATGATGTTAGAGGTCGATGGGATCGTGAAAAGACAACAACCCTGCAGAACAGGGAGTTTGTTGAACGAACCAGACGAATGAACCAAGTTCGGAGGTCTTTTCTTGGGTGGCTCATACCCCACAAATCTCGCACGGTTCCAACGGTTTTTCTCACCTACCTTGTTTCTAGTTTTGGCATGACGATCTTGGAAACGGCGTCCAACATTGTGGTCCCTGATCAGTGAGTGGTTTATCTGTAAAATTGTGATTTTAACGGTTTGCTGATGTTTTACCTCTTTGATATGTTCTTTGGTTGCTTGGTTTGATTGTGATTGTTGCTGGATATAGAGGGGAAGGATGGCACCGGCTACGCAACGAAGACTTTTCTCAAGTGGACTTGAGTGAAAATAGCGAAGAACTCGTTGATCTGATCCGGGGGATGATGCGCACAGATCCCAAGGATAGAATGACGATGAACGAAGTCTACTCTCACCCAGTTGTTTCAAGGGCGAGAGTAAGGATGGAAGAAATGTTGAATGAAGTTGTTGAAAGTGGAGGAGACTTGTTTTCAGCGTCACCTTTAGGAAAAGGACCTGACAATTTTTTGAATGAGATACTTTTGAGAATGTATATGTAGCTATTAGTTTGATTTGATTTGTTAAATGAACCGAGTTGTTGTACCTTTTTAAATGAACTGGTTTGATTGATGGTTGTGTTGATTATTTATTGAAAAAGGGAGTTTTTGGGAAAAATCTGACTTTCAACTTTTAACTCATCCTCTTTCTCTCTTCTCCTCCTACTCCCATCTTCAACAAATGGGTTTTCATTCTTCGTCTTATCCCCCAATCATTCCAAATAATATTCATCCTTCTTCCTCCTCAAACGATCCAGCAGTCGACTTTCGTGCTTTTTATCCTTATACGCCCAATGAAGTAAAACACAGGAAACGCACTACTTCGGCTCAGCTTAAAGTACTCGAAGCAATATTCAAGAAGGACACAAAGCCAAATGCTTCTTTGAGGACAGAACTAGCTGCTCAGCTTGATATGACTGCTCGTGGCGTACAGGTACGTAGCCATCCTTTCTGATTTATTTTCCTTTTTTTTTTTGATTTTCGCGAATAGGTGTGGTTCCAGAATAGGTGTGAATTTTATCTTTTATTTTCTGCTTTCTAGGGCCATAAAACTTAATAAAGTGTTTTGTGTTTTTAAAAGACGCGCAAAGGAAAAGACAAAGTCGGGTAAAGGTCAAAAGGGCGCAAAGGACGACGATGGTGCTGTTGGTAGTTGTTCAGGATTCAAAGACGAAGACGAACTTGTCGCCGCTGGTTCTCCACCTCCGCCTTTGCCTATGAACAACGAATGCAATTCTGACCAAGTCGACGCGTTTTCTTCTTCATCCTCACCCTCTCCACCACAACTTCATGTCATCACAGATTCTACCACCGTGAACTGGAATAGTTCCTCAGTTGACAGAGTGCCAGACTCGGCACCACCACTTTCCTTACCTACCGCTGCTCTCAATAGACCAATTCCAAACTCATTCAACAACGTGTCTAAAAACTCTGATCTGCTTTCTCTTCGACGCGGTTCATTACCTGTCAACGCTTTCCCTATCCCCGAGTCTTCTGTTGACAGTCCAATCGGTGACTGTTTCGACCCTCTCAGCCGAAGGAGATCAGTCGACGCGAGCCTTCAGCGACTTGCTTCTAATCCCTTTGCCAACTTGGCCAGGGCGAAGAACAGCGCCCTCTATGGCCCAAACTTTGGTGTAGCACCTGCACTTTCTTCTGGACGTCATCAGCTATCACAGCAGGGCCGCCCTTCATACCCCTACCCAGCTCCCCACCAGCGGAGAGTTACTTCCAATCTTGGCCCAAACATGCTGCCATTCCCGCCGCAGGGACAACTACCCCAAGGCGCGGGCCCCATCCGACGCTCCTCTGTGGACTGCTCGCGGTCTGCCGCAATTTCATCTCATTCATCATCACGACTTCACTCAACCTCCACCCGTATCCATCAATCTCAGTCACCCTCACCATCACCCTTGACTCCCTTTAATGCCGCTATTCGCGCGTCTTTGCCTGATGGGCAGCTTTACGCCCTTAGCACTCGCCCTGTTGCCTCTCCTATTCCAGGCCCTCTGCCATCCCCTGGGTTCTCTTTTGGTGCTGCTAGTACCAACAGTTTGGCATCCCCAAGCTCTGGTGGTGACAGTGATCGTAACTCGCCTGATTCCCTTCGTTCCTTTAGTTTCCGTCACTCGGCGAATGGCAACGGAACTGGTAACATCGCCTGTGAAGACGAAGACGACGCGACAAACTCGTCCGTTCACCAGTCTCCTCTCTTTGATCCTTACGACCCCAGTGGTTACTCTCAGCCGTCGTCACGCTTCGGTTCAATTGCCTCTATCGCGACCAGCGAATCGAGCGTTGCTAGCTCTGCAGGAATTTATTACCAAGATGGATTGATGGGCCAAGATGGTCCACTGAACAACGACAGAAGGGACTCGTGCGCTTCCACTGGATTTTTGAACATGATATCCAATTTGGATGTAGGTGGCGGACATGCCGTCGACTCGATGCACCAAATGGGACTTGCCGCAGGTGGATACACTTCCCATGACGATTACTCCAACTATGTGCAGGTTGAGGCTGTCAACACATGTGCGGAAGCGGGGGGAGAGGTTCAAGGCTGTCAGACTCAGCCCCAGCAGCAGCAGCAGTCCCAATTGCAGCAGCCAGCCGAAATGTCGTACCCGTCGCCAGCGTCGACCATTTCCGCTCAGGGAAGTCCGCACGTCCAGGATTTGCCCGTCACATCGGTCCCCAATACCGGTAGTGATCCTGTAACCATCTCTACTTCCAGCGAATTGGCTTTCGCACTCGAAGGGAGACCTGATCAGGTACATTTATTTTTCACTGGACTTGAGCACCTTATTGACCACATCTCTACTCGTAGGGAAATCTCCCAAACCGGGATAACTATTTGGTTTACGGCGACAATAACCAACAGCCAGAATATTATTCGCAGTCGCCATCCGATTCGCAGATTGGTCAGACCAAAGAACCCACTGGCTATATCGCAGAACAATTCGCAGAACAAGGTCATGCAGATCAAACCCACGACGTTTCTCTCAACTTCCAATATCCACATTCTGGCACATACATGCCTGTTAACTCTACGGTGGGGCAAATCGACAATGTATTGTCCGGCGTACCAGAGTTTGGATACCCATAGGCTCCAAGGCATTCTGGATGTAACTTCACTTTGTTCCTAATTTGTTTGCTTGAGTTACTTGCGCTTTTCGGTTTTTCCTTTGGTCATTCCATTTAATTTCCATTTTCACTATTTTTTTATCTTCTTTTTTGACTTGTTTTTACTATTGTCGTTTGGGCTTATATCCGGAGGACCGCCCCGCCTCCCGATACCTTGCCTTGTTTTGGGATTCATACGTAGTGCATCCAAGACTGCCTGGACTGGTTCATGTTCCTAGGTTATTCCCCATCGACACTTTACCATTACTGGAGGCGATAGGACTTGCCCAAGGCGCCATCGGCAATTGTCATCCATCTCAACGCTCTAGAACCGACTGTTCCGACATGACGACCGCTATCCTCTTAGACCCGTCGCCTAACCAGCGCAATGCATCAAGAGCTTGACGTTTTTCATCCTGAATGCGGTCTTTCGGGATGTTGCAGGAAGCCGTCATCTGATCAGCGCACTACATTCCCTGCGGAGGATAGCTATCATGACATGCTTGCCCTACTCTGTTTGTAAAGTCATTTCTACCCATTCAGCTGCAAGTATCAAGCCAACGAAGAGAAAATTCACTGCGGCTTCTACCTATACCATTGCCCATACTTTTCGTTGGATTACAATCATTTATCTATGTTATGGCTGTGTCATCCTTAATCCCCCACATTCCCAATTTTCTTTCTTTTCCTTCCCAATTGCCTATCTATCATTGTTTATTTGCATTCCCCGCCCTTAATGCCTTGCTATATCCTACCTGTACAAGCCTCTTTGTCTCCCCGTTAGCGTTCTGGCTATCACCACACCATCATTGCTCCCGCATCTATCCGCCCTCAGCAATTAGTCCTTTCGTTGCTTTCCATCCGCTTTGCTGTCGACTTCGCTTTCATTGACACCACCACTATCACCCATTTTTATCCTACGCGCTATCATCCGGGAGAATATTTTCTATTCATCAACAACCCCACACCACTGTTCGCATCGCAGACCCTGATCTATCCTTTTCCAAAAACCCCTTGTCAGTCTTCATCCAATGCCACCAATCTCCCTTGTCTGAAGGGAACCCTTGTGTCTTTGCAACGGTGCGAAGATTATGTTACAACTCCTGTACTTGTAATTGTCCAATATTCCCTATCTGGCCTCTTCTGGTCTCCCCAGTTCCAGAATTTATCCTTCCTTGGCGTGCTCTGTTCCCCCGCCCACCGAATTTATTCAATGCTATCACCACTATCGCTACCGCTTCAGGGCGTTCTCGTCAACACTGTCACTCATTCGTTGTGGTGGAAACGAGCGCCCTGCTTCCAGGTTCCAACGCCAACCACATTCCCTTCGTTTCCTTTCTCTCCTTTCTTCTTTTTTTTTCTCCTCGCATCGTTCGTTCCCGTGTATGTCATTTTATATCCTTTCTCATTTCTTGGTCGCTCTCTACAGTACTTTATAACAACTTTTTCAGAGTTTTAGTCGTTCGCTGACAACCAGTCAGTTTAGTCATTTCAATCCCTATCACTACCATTCGCATAACCACATTCATTTTTTTCGCCTGTTTCTTGACCGTTTCCTTCATTTTGCATCGTCATTGCTACACTCACTTTCGTTTGCAACAGTCCGTTTCCTTTCATTCCCTATTTTGAACTGATCCATTTTCTCCCCTTTTTTGAATCTGTCATATACTTCCTGTTATTCTTCCTGTTCTACGTACATACATTCTATACTACAAGTTCTAAATACGCATAATCTTATTACCCCCAATCCGCACGTACTGCCTTCACAATCCCACCTGAACTCTTTGAGTCTTGAAACTAGTCTCAGGGTCTATAAAGATTGTCGTAACTCTGGAAAGAACGGCCCCGTTTTGGTTTGTAGCTGAATAAGAGGCAGGGTCTATTTCAAGCTCGTGCACACTGAATCTCTTTGCCCAACTTCGCCTAATCCCAGTTTGCTTTGACGCTATATAATTAGTATCACCAGTCCATGTTCGACCTCCGAAGATGAAGAGCTCGGTTAGAGTCACCACAAGTAACTGAACCTGTTACGCTTTCTTCATTGATACTGTCATTGTATACACATTCTGTTGTTTCTTTTGGCAAATTTAGAAAAGGAACCCGTGTTCTGCAGGAGCATCTCGGACTATTCTTCCTTTAGGTCGAATGTTCCCCCGACGCCCGAGGACATGCATGCATCTTTCGTTGGTTCTTCTCAACTTCACAGAATACATCTACCGCCTCCAAAACGTGTAGAGACTGCCAAAATATCTGCTGAATGGAAGCAGTTTATCGAACTGGCCTTGTTCATGTCTTTGCACTTCCGTGAATACACGGTTGTATTTAATAATGGGTTTCTCGAATTATCTTCTCAACAATGCGTCGCTGCGGCGGTAACAAGTGCTGGTTAGACCCGCGGGGAGTACGATGTGGGGGCATCCATGACATTACAACCTCTTCAGACTTTGTGAAAGCTTGTTTTGGATTCTGGAAGGCTCAAACGATATCCCACAAACATAGATAAGGTCGTCAGATCCATTAAATCCTCGAGGTGGGCCACTTCACAAAGCTCGTCACAATCTATGACCAGCATCGCTCGGAGCATCGGTGCTTTATTTCGTCATTGATTTTCCAATGGTATTCAACGCCCGACAAACGAGACGTGTGAAGGTGAAGTTGCCCCTTGCGAAACCCCGAAGGGTTTTGAAACCCACAAGCAGAGTGGCATGTGGCCTCCGTTTGGAGATACGAATCGAAACCAAGAATGAGGTCAATGTGATCACGCAGTGGATTAAAAATAAGTCCTGGTTTTCCAACCCGCTGCCCTTCCTTGCGACCATATCTGATATTGACACCATATGGATCAACGCCGGGGGGATGTGATACACTAACAGTCATCCTCGTCATTCATTTCTCTCCTCCACAAATTAGCAGCGGGAATAAGGAGGATGGATCCAATGGACAAACCCGTGAATGTGTATGCATGCAGAAGCTGTGTGCAAAGTGAGCTACCAACACCCCGTTAATCACTTATCTCAAACCGTTCAAGTACACCCTTCGTGTACTAACTTTCCATGTCAATTGCAAGGACAGTCCCACTCATGCACCCGTACCGCATCGCGGGTCGGAAATTGGGTTTCATGGGAGATCATGCCGTACAAACCAAGCGTTTGACCCAGTTCGCGAACAGCTCAGTTGTGAACCTTCTCTCAAGCCGTCAAGGAGCTTATCTTATAATCAAACCCACACCTACTTATGAGTGGGGAAACCGACACGGAAAGGTTACGTGAATCAATGCCCAGTTGCTTAGAAAGGTGCCCCTAAATTGGCCCCCATTTCAGAAGGCTATGATGAGGGTACAAAATCCCATTTCAAAGATAAATTAAACATGACAGGAAGCAGGCTCACTGGCATTTACGACCGTTAATCTCTTTGTACTATTGCATGGCGGTACATATGGCTTGCCTCTGGTAGTGCGCTTATAAGTCAAACAGACTCGCAAGTCGCAAGGATGGCTCACCCTTCCAGATCTGTAGTCACGTCAATGGAACCCTTAAGCGACGAATGTCCTTGCCGACATCTAATTTCCCCAAAAGAGGTATGAGCAACTTTGATTGAAATTTAGACAAGGCCTTGGGCGGTACGACGGTCGGATATCTCGAATTTGTAGGCAATGAATCCTGGCACTACATGTCGGTGAAACAGATTGCCCACCGCAAATACGGCGGTTAACAAGTTTTAACCAGGTTCTCGGTAGATTAGTTGGTGATTCATTAACTTGGTAGTCCTCCCTACAATCAGGGCCCGGACACCTGAAATCAATCCAATTTCTTGGTAACAATTGGGCGTTTGTTGAAATTTGAAAGAACTCACACATTTTGCAAAAGCGACCCCAGAAGATATAGGAACTGGAATCTAACATCTCCCTCGACCTCTTCGAGTATTCCATTAAAGACTGATATCAAAGGATAAGTTAGTTTAGACAAACGACGGTAGAATCGAAATGCTTACAGGTGCGGAAAAGTCATTACTCGCTATGTTGCGCGTACCTGCCATCCAAGCAAAATGATCGCTATCACAGCATGAATATAGCTTGCATAGTAAACGGCTACGCTTATCAAATACTTGCTTTAGCTAGCAACTTCCATGATCAGCCACCTTAGTTCAGTGCAGGTTAGACTTCGCCAGAGTATATCACTGGTAGAAGAAACCTTAAGTTAGCAGAATTATGCCAGGAAAATGAATGATGCGTCAATGAGAAGGTGAAATCCAGTGGAGTTGTCCAAGACAGCAAAACCGTTGTTGATACCCGGTCAAACTGCTCTGTAAAATTTTAGAGGCTTCGAGTGGTCAAAAGCAAGAGATCGACACATACATGATACTCTCACCCTCGTCCATATGTGCCCGGTGTTGGTCTCCAACCGAAAGAAGAGCCCCTTGTATATCATTTTTAGATTCTCCCGCACTCAGCGAGTAAGAAATGCTGATGTGAACCGCCGGCTTGAGGTTGTTTCTTCCCGTTCTCATCACTAAACCGCTTGCAGTTTTTATATGGATAAGGAGAGAAGCAGTTACCATATAAAATGAGGCTATACTGAATAAGACCGTGAGTTCTGGCGATGAAGCGTATTGGGAGCCATTATTATGCTTACATTCTTCTAATCCTTTGAGCATGGTGAATATTTTGCTCCCTTCTTGTCGCAGAAGAAGGAAATCGGGCTGAGTATTCACGTCACTAGACAGAATTTGATGAAACCTCGGTGAGGAGCTGTCAAGTGCCCGTGTCAGTTTTCAGACAGGTTACGGTTACGGGAGCTGTCCCGTCCGTCCCCTCAGCCAGTCGAGTTGAACAAATACGTGATTACCCATCCGTTCACCGAGTCTGATGTTGGGAGGAACAAGTCAAACGTCGCTGTAATCTGAGGAGAGCATTCTGCCAACGGAGCACATATTCTCCTCTTAGAAAGTGCCAACGAAATTAGAGGTTAGGGTGGTAGACAGCCCCCTCTTGTCAACACCTTGATCTGCCACAGGGTGCTAAGAATCGACGATTGGAACGGCATAATGTCTCCGCGGATTGACTATATTTGTGTCAATGTAAGAGTGCAGCAAGTTGGGGTATGTACTGCACTAAACGAGGGTATGGAGTTCAGGCAAGTGACCACACTCGCCGGTTGTTTATGGAACCGCGGCAGGCATGGCATCGGGACACCTTGTTCGCCTCTGCGAAGGAATGGAACGAATCTAGTAGCGTATATTCCGTGGAGAAATCAGAGAACTCGAGATATTTGCATTGATTGTGTCTTCGTTTGTCGTTGATGGATGTTCAACACAAAAAACCGAGAAGGCGGACCCAGGCAGAAAGTTCCTGGAGCAAGCTGTCAGACTGGCTTGGCTCAAGTGAACGAACGCGTCAATTGAACCGACCAACAAACGATATTCTTGTGAATAGGGTGAATAACTAAGCCGCACATGACGAATCGACGATTTTGAGCAGTTGACAGCTTCGCCTGGCGCCACCGTTCCTCCCCCAAGTGAATTGTTTGCCCCGTTGAGGATAAGAAGGAAATAGCACTGGTATCCTAGTTGGCAGTAGGATCATCCCGTAGGTACCGAAGCTGGCGTCGAAACACTTGACATCGGAAAAGTGTCGTCTTTCGAGGGTGATTAGGTCCAGACACTCAGCTGTTGACAGTTTGCAGAACCTTCTAGGTCTTAGGCGCGCATTTCCGTTGCTGCACTTGGCTGAGTGTTATGAGAAATGCCTGGTCATACAATCGCGAGTTATTTGACTGACAAGTCGTGAGCTCACTAAGGGCAATTTAAAGCAGCGAGTATAGCTATAAAACAGCGGAGGCAAAATGACTGAATACGTCGCTGCAGATGTTGAGCCTCGGCAACAGTATGGCCAAAGTTATGGCAACCATAGTTGACTAATTGTCGACGAGTTCTAGTCCGTTATTTCTGGCAACAAAATAGTTACGGTTCCTGAAGTCATAGCAATAAAATTGACCGTCGAATATCCCTTAAGAAACGAGTTCTTGCCTTGAGACAGGATGATAGGACAACCAATACTTTGAAAGCACAGTTATCCTGGTGAGTCCTGGTGGCGCTCGGGTGTAGTGCGCACTTCTCAGATTGGATAGGAACCAACATAACGGGGAAGGGTGTGGTGCGCCAGGTAAACCGTTGAAACCGGTATATGATGAGGAATGGATGCAATGTGTAGGCAATAAGCTCCAGGTCAAAACCAGTTCGAATCGCTTTGACAAGAAATGATTTATTTGTGTATGCCGCCAGTATGGATAGATGCTTGAACTGAGCAGCGGGCGCTTTGTTAATTAATTTAGATTGTCTTTTGGTATCTTGGTAGCAATTGCACGCGAAAAGGCAGAGAAGGCTGATTGAATGTTAAAGCAGAGACGGAACTCACGAAGAAATCGTCGGAGTCGGAACATTGAAATGCTAACATTCCCACATTCAGACATGTCAACCAACTTGAACAAGTCAATCTCATATTTTATCTCTTAACAAGCCAGTTTTCAAGGGTTGTATTAATGCGACGGTATCTAGAGTTATATTGCGCAATAATATGGTGACATGCATGTATGGGTCCAGTGAAATACGTAGGACGATGTCAAATGTACACTAAATCTTGGCCTTTTCCACCACTCCTGGAGACTTTGTACCCTCAGCATCCGCAAGTTGCTTTGCGGCAGCTAATTCAGGAGTTGTTGGCTCCTTCTTCTGTGCAATCTCCTCTTCGCTTGCAATTCTTCCGCCAATCTCGCGTTCCACTTCTTGAGCAATGTCTGCGAGCCAGATCTTCTGCACCCCAGGTTTGCCACTTCCGTTGGGAAGATCCCGACCAATAAGGCTGACGAAAACACCCTTATAAAGCACGGGGTACGATCCTACTTGTATTCCATGAGGCTTCAGTCGTTCTTGCAACGAAGTCAAGTAGGGTGCGATCAACGATTCGGGGCGGCTAAATTGACGCGTCAACGGAGCGATGCGGACTTAACAGAGGCAGAAAACTCACTCGGTGAAAATCTGTATTCTCAGGGGTCTCTCGTGCTTTGGAGGCAATGGAATGAAGTCTGTCAAACTATAAAGCATCTTCTGAAATAGTGCAGGGATCCCAGGGAAAACACAAAGTTTTCCTGCCAGACGAACGACAGGCTTGTTCCATTGAGCATACGTGCATTCAGGTCAGGCAAAGTTTAAACGTACCACCCAAACGTCTTCTGCGACATAAATCACCTCTGCGTTTTCCGGAAACAGGGCCATCCTGTAAGTAGCCGCAAGCTGATCAGGATTCTGTGTGCCTATCCACTTGCGTTGTTTTGACATTTCACTCATACGGTGAATAGTCTCTTGGTGGTGAACAAGATTCTGATTGAAAGCCTTTGCAAGGCACTCGTATGTTATATCTGATGACGAGGTCGAGGTTACTTGAGGCTGAGAAACTATTTTGTTCAACGTACCGTCATGAGTTGGTCCAATTCCACCACTTGTGACAACGAAGTCATATTTACTGACCAACCTTCGGCTGGCTTCAATTCTATGGTTGTTGAATGAATGTGAGTTGAGATTGGGATGACAGGGCAGGGTAGACGAACATTTCTTCCTCGTTATCAGCAATAACTTCTATCCGCTTCCTGAAGTTCGTCCAGAGGTCCAGTTAACAAGAATCCTTTCTGGATGAATAAGGGCGTACAGATCTACACCATGCTCGAAACAGTACTGTGCGAAAACGTGCGAGTTGCGGTCATGGGTTTTACCATTCAATATTTCGTCCCTGCGTTATAATGTGAGTTTTTTGAAGCCTAATAGAGAATATGACGACGAATACCCAATGATAAGTGCAGCTGCTGTCCTAATACAGTTTCCTTCGCCAAGAGGGTTTTGGGGAATAGGTGAAGGTGGAAACGTAACCTTTGGAGCAGGTTGAGATTTAGTAGAAGGCGAAGCTGGCCTTGAGGTGGATGACATTGCTCTACTTGTGATCCAAAGATGAGAAGGGCGACTCTGTGTTCTTGAGTAGTGGTATACAGCAAGACCGAGGTGCGATCGTGAGACTAATGGAAGAAATTTAAAATGAGAATTTGTTGGATTTATTGGAAGATGCATTCCACAAAAAGCCCCTGAGAAATAATAAATGGTAATGCGAATGGTCGTTGTAAGAACTTTTAGACTTTATACAGTCAATTGTGGTTCATGACCATGGCTGTTCGGGTATAAGAAGCGACTGCAGGGTCCTTTGATCCTCATTCAGGCTATTATTATTATTGAGCATGATTATGTTCTGACACTCATAACGGAATCCCTTCAACGTCGGTATATTCCTCATTTTTATTTCTGAAAAGTTTCAACTGACAACATTAAAGGTCATTTTATATCAACTTTAGGTCCACTTGCTTTTCAGAATTGAATGAGGCGACGCTCTGCTTGACTGGTTCAAACTTTTCTGTAGCCTTGGCTCTAGGTTCTGACTGCTCAATAACTGGATATAAGCTTCCGTTAGCGTAATAGCAGGCTGTTACGAACGACCCTGTCATGAATGCCTCGTGTTCAAACGCTTTCTATTATCTGCCTCTGAATGGACAGTACTTAAAGAGTTGATACACAGTCTTCCACGCACAAGCCTCGTGCATCCTGCTACTTGTGTTTCCATCCTACTTATTACTTGCACAGCAGTTGCCTGTCCTTCAGCCTTGCTCTTCTTTCCCTGCTAGTAATCCCTAGCAATCTCCTGAGGCTTGCCAACTGATTATCTCAACAACCCCAGCTATCTGTACATTCATATCAATTTGCTCCTCTCTCATCATTTTCGGGATCCTTTTTCTTAGGAATGGCGCCGAAAGCTAGGCGTAATTATAAATACCAAGGCTCTAACCAACCTAAACCTGACCCTCCTGTTACAGGTGGTGGAAGAGGTGGAAAAGGTCCATCCAATGACATCCGGTCCAAGGGCGAAACGCCCGCTAGCACTGTATCTCCGTCCGCCGTTGCTTCTCCATTGCACACCCCTCCGCTTTCTCCTCACCGGGCTGTTTCCCAACTTCCACCTGTATCCCAGGCCTCCTTGAACGCAGATCCTGCGCCAGTGGCTCCCAAGCCTTCTACTCAGAGCTGCAACAAACCCAAAATGTCTACACCTTTAGTAGCCGCTGACGTTGCTTCACCAGAGATCTTGGCCATTGCCGACCTTTTTGCGACCATGAAGAAGACCTTATTGGTCATGACAAACACCTTCAGCCAACTGGGGAATCAAGCAGAGAGCATGATCTCCCAATGTCATGATATTAAAGCTGCTGAGCAGGTTCGTTCAACTTGATGCTCCGCGTCATATAGTCTCGTCTCATTCATATTATCCAGTTGAAAGTGATTCAGGCTTCTCTTGAAAAACAAATTAGAAAACAAGAGGAGGATATTGCGAATCTCCGTTCTGGCTTGCAGGCCAAGATAAAGCAGGCTATTGAAGATAAAATGAAGAAGGAACTTTACGCCTTGGTTCGCGACAAGGTCCACCAACAAATACAAGAGAAGGTTTCTCAAGAGGTAAGTAAGCACTGTGGGGCAAGATAGACTGAAGCTCAATCATGTTAAGCTTGCCCGCCAAATTCCAGCAGAGTTACCTGAACAAGTGACTTCTCATCGTCAACAAGTTCGAGAAGTCAAAGTTACCATTCATAACACGTATGCTGCTGTCAGGCTTTCCGAGAACACAGAAGAGTCTGCTGACGCCCCTTTTTGAACACATCACAGGGAAGCCCGACATTACAATGCTACGTTGAGATCAGAGAAGAATGCCCGTCTTAGGCCACTTCTCCGCCCGCTCCCAACACCAGAACAATCCCCGGTGATCATGATCAGCCGATCTAGCTCTCTGGATAATTCTTCGAAATTGCCAACCCCGCTGACGGCTTACCCTCGTGCACCAGCACCAACTCCCATCAAAAGAACATCATCCAACAAATTCAGGTCAAGCTTGGAGCCCATTCCTTCCACACCCTCGACCTTGTTCCCAGCTGACCTCAAAGCACTGTTTGATCTGGGACCAGAGGATACCAAAAGGCTTCTTAGAGACTATGGCCTGAGCAGTGCCATGACCCCTACCGTGCCAAAGGGCAAAGGTCTTCCTGGTGTCCAGGAAGAAGATGACATAACGAATGCTCTTGAAGGTGCGAACGAGGTGGACGAGCATGACCAGCTCGCGGCACATGCCAAAGATATGAACACGTTTATGGCACATATTGGGGTACGTTATTTTCTGTTTCTATATGTATGGTCTACCGTACTAAATTTGTTTATGACACTAGGTTCCTTACTTGATGATACCGCCTCGCAAAGATAAGGAGCAGCACTCTGTCCCACTCTCTGCCCGAACAAAGAGAAGGATGCAACTGACGAGGTTGATCATCTGAAAGTTGTGCCAAGGACATGACACACATAACATCTTGCTTTCATTTCGGACTACTCTCGTATCTGTCATCGATGTCTGTACTTGTACTTATATGTGCCATTTTTTGTCTGTCCTGTATGATATCATTGTACAATGAACCACCCTATTACGGTCTTGATCGATTGTTCGAGGTTTAAGTTTATCGGAAACCAAATCCGTCATTGGGGATGCACAAGTGTCAAGCAATCGATGCTGAAGCGCCCACATCAGACATGACGTCGCCCGGCAAAAACTTTACGTTGGCACAACGCTGGGTGACACCGGAGAGAGAGAGCCTTCACTCTCAGGCTTTTCACAGGCCATAAGAACTCTGAAGCTTAACGCTATCGAATACTCGGAGAATCAAGAAAAACATGTATCGATGATCATATCGCGGGGAAATTTCAAAGATGTTTCCTTAGTGGAGAACAATGGAAGCTGGGCTGATTTGGTCAAGTAGATACTCCATTCTCTCCTCCACAGACTGCAGGCTTTCACGTTGAAAGTCTTATGACGAAAAGAATGCGTGTTTGTCGCTAACCGATTATCTGATGTGCCAATGGAAGGGGGCAAAGAGACTCGCGGAGTTGGTGGATGCGGGGCTTAAGCGTCGATGCCTCGATTGCCTTGCAGCTTTCGTTGACTGCCTTCGATAATTATAAGTCGAACTATTTATGTCGAACCATGGAGTGAGACGTTCGAATGTGGTTTGGTTCTAATTTCAAAGTTGATTTTATTTTTCGAACGGCTGGTTGAACGTGCACTCGGACTGGGTCGTTCGATATATCACAAGTTGAAGGAACAACTCTGTTCGGATGTGCATCGATACCCGACAGATACGTGCGTCAATTGGCACTTCAGTTGTCCCATTGTGCGAGTAGAAAAGTTAGTTCCCCTGTGTGGCAGTGAACTTTGATTACCGAATTGAGCGGTGTGTGGTATTTCGTGATTCATCATAACTTGAAACTAAACCGTCAATCACCTGAAGGCTATTCACCACTACCAACACACTGTATGTCCTCATAAACGCGCACGAACAGTGTGAAGCGTCTCAATGTCGTCGATACTTCGCCGGCCCCGGTCGGCTATCCTTCTCATTGCAGCTGCGCTCGTATCCACCTTTCTGTTCTACTCCATATTTCAGAACAGTTATCAACTAAAGAACGTCTTTTCGTATGCAACTCGACCTCTATGGGACAAAAGCGCAGGACCAACGGAAGTCATTCCACATTTCTACGGCGAAGGCTTGAAAATGGAGCAAGATGTGTGTAAATTGCATGGGTGGAATAAACGAAATGACGCCCCCTCACAACTCAAAGTACTCGACGCAGTACTGATGAGTAGTGAACTCGATCTCCTCGAAATTAGGCTCAATGAATTGGATGATGTCGTGGATTATTTCCTAATTGTCGAATCCAACGCAACGTTCACAGGTCTACCGAAAGAGACCTTCTTTGCCAACAACCGTGCTCGGTACGCCAAGTTCGGTCACAAGATTGTATACCACTTGTAAGTGTCAAAAATATGGAGATGATTTCTGATACTCAACCTTATGTTTGTACAGCCTTCCTGGTTATGCACTTCAGGATGGAGAGACAGCTTGGGATGTGGAAAGGCAGACGAGACAGACAATGTCCGCACTTATTCAAGATCAAACAAGAAACTTCAAGTCTGGCGTCAAGTCCCTCGTGCTCATGTCAGATTTGGATGAAATTCCAGCAGCACATACTGTCAGACTCCTCAAAGCCTGTGACTTTGGTCAGTTTATTCATTTGCAGCTACGAGATTTCTTGTACAGGTCAGTTGTCGTCAACCTTTACCTCCGCCACCGCTTCTAATTCTGTATCATGGCTTAGCTTTGAGTGGTACCTTGGGCTCAACAGTTGGCGCGCTTCTGCGTCTATATGGAATGATGATAGTGTCTATAGGCATTCGAAGGCCGTTGATGTTATGCTTGCAGATGCAGGCTGGCATTGCAGCTTCTGCTTCAGAACAATTCCGGAATATGCACTCAAAATGAAAGGTTACTCGCATGCAGACCGTATTGCGGGTCGCATAAACCTACTTGATCCAAAGAGAATTCAAGACACGATTTGCAAAGGCACAGATATCTTTGGAATGCTCCCAGAAGCATACGATGTACGCCCCTTCCACTAGTAATCCGCCATCATAATTAACCACCGCTCTGCAGTATGTCGATCTCCTAGCGCAAATGAACCCCAAAGCGTACGTTCTTTTTTTCAGTCACCTCCACAGGTCGCTGATTATGTTGATTAGTTCCAAGTCTGCCGTCGGACTTCCACGTTACCTCATTGAAAATGGTGAAAAGTTCCGTTTCTTGCTCCCTGGTGGTTGTAAGCGAGAGGAATAAACAACGCTCATCAACTACTACGAATGCTTTCCGATTTAAGGGACGTGTAGCATATTTTAGGACCATTTTATAATTTACAGAGGCGGTGTATGATAGTTATCACAACAGATACACAAACCTGTTTCATCATTGGAAAGGCAGTCCTAGGGCAAAACGAGCAGCGCATGTCATTGAATTTGGAAAGCGTATACAGTATGAAATGAACAAAGTAAGGTCACAATTTCTCCTTGCAATATATAAATTAAATGTGTTTCATGATGTTCGTAAAATGCTGGGGCATTGGTATTAAATGATCAAGCTCAAGGTCGACCTGGCAGGAAACTCTGCCGCCGCCTTGCCTTCTCCAGAGGCGCAATATGATCATCCATCGTAATTGCTGCAGGATTCAATATTAGTTCTTATTGGAATGTAAAGGAGAGGAGGACATATCCACTTACATGATGTAGATCCATCCATAGAGATGTCGCCTTCCTCTTCTTTATCCGTGTCTACAGTTGGGTCACTAGCCAGAAGTCGCGGAAGAATGGAACGGCGACGCTGTCAAAAATATGAGGATATGAATCAGAGAAAAGGGGAAGAAAAACAAACCTTGTTGTTGGCCGTGGCGTTCATGGTATCAAGATCAACCAAGAAATTCTTCTCATCTACGTGGTGTCTTTTTTCGACGCATTCTACAACCCAGCCAATGCCCACAACAAGGGGTTTGGGGTCACGGAGAAGCCTGTGCAGACATCAGCATTGAAACGGTTACATCGAGTAACAAGACAGACTTATAACGAGAGAAGGTACTGCTGAGTCCATTCTTGTAAACGATATGCGTACAGCTCTGCCCAACTCGGCTGAGGACCTGTGCAAAAAAAGTTGAGACAATACCAACAAAATATCCATTGACACTCACTTTGGCACCTACACCCTCCAGCATTTCCACAAACAATGAACCAGCCTCATCCCCATCATCCGTTTTGACATCGACAAAGATAACACAATCATTAAGAATCTTAAGAGACTCTTTAGTTGGAGCAGATGCTTGGGCCGCGTCCTTCTTCGTGGAAGGCCCTGCTGCTGCTTCTGCTGGGGGCTGAGCAGGTTGGTTCTTCGCGATTCGGGCACTGCTCCTGGTTGGAAGACCACCACTAGTCGAGGGTGAACCAGACGAGGCGGAACCAGAAAAGGTACTGCTCGTGCTCTTGACTCCACTCTTCTTGGGAGGCGTGGCTGGAGGACCCATAAGACCCTTTGCAGGCTGGGTATCCCGAGGTAAGGCGCTAAGGGACTCCGACAGTGCATGCGAAACACTCAAAATTCGACTAGAGGGAGGGAGAATTGACCGCGATGCTGGCGCCTTGCCTTTTCCTTCAACGACGACATTGTCCAGGATCATGGGCGAGTCATCATCGGCAGACATTGAAACATCACCGCCTTGTCCTTGTTCAGGATTCGAGGAGTCATCCATCATCGTGATATCTTCTTCTCCCATGGTTGCTTTGCCGCCTTTAACAGGGCTGCCGATAAGAGTAGGCAAACTTGTTTTCTTGCTGAGAATACGACGGGCAGGCGCATTGGCAAACAGTGGCCTTCCAGAGCCGCCAAATCTCCCGGCTATTTTCGAAGTCCCAGCTCCTGAACCCGCATCCGCTGTGGCTACACCCTTGCCGCCCATAAACATAGACAACGGTTTCTGAACCAAAGGTTTCTTGCTAGCTGTAGGAACGACCTTGTTGGACGAAGCGATGGTGGGTTTGAAAACATTGTTCCCAAGAGTGGCTGATCTCTGTATTATAGATTCTGTCCGCCCCAAAGCAGTCGAAGGGCGCTCACCGTCATCTCGACTATGAGACGCGTCATCATTATCTTCGTCTGCCGTCTCTCTGTTAAAGCCCATGCTCGTATTTGGCCGGGAAGGGGGAGGCATCCGCAGCTTTTCTAGGGCGTTTGACAATGTTGACAGCGTTGAGCCAGCGTTGGAACTAGTACTCCCAACACCCATAGAGAATGTTCGAGTGATAGATGAAACTAAGACATATTACAATTGAGCTTCACAAATGAGGGCGGGGAATCTAAAAACGACTTACCAGAAGGCTTTGATGTCAAAGCTGAAGTTGCTCTCGCAATCTTGGCCGGCGAAGGAGTGCACATGGGCTTAGGTAGAGCTCTGAATTTGGCGGGCGTTTTTGCTTCTGGTGGTCGAGCTGGACTCGAACTGGGCCCAGTAAGCGATTCGAAGGATTTGGCTGTGCGCACAGGCTTTCCGGGCGACGTGATCTTCATTGGGGACCCTGGGGGTAGAGTATTACTCTCCTCCTTCGGGGTCTCTACGACGGTTGCCGCGGTAGACTTTTCAGGCCCCTTTTTAACGCCAACAGCAAGCTTGCGCTTGACACCAGTAGAGGGTGGCGGTTTAGAGGTTGATGCTTTAGGTTGCGGGCGTACAGGCCCTTTAGCTACCGGCTGAACAACTGCTGGGTCCTTTTGCTTTGATATGCTGCGAGTTACCCGAGATGGCACAGAAGGAGCTGAAGGGACCCTCTTCTTCCCAAGGGGAAGCTTGCTCGCCTTAGGTAGGGGATCAGCTGGTGGACTAATTTCGGCTGGTTCTACGGATGTGTTGGTGCTGACCGCAGGCTCTGAAATGGAGGGTTGAAGTTCTGGCCTTGATACATCGACCTGTTCTTCACCTAGCTTTTCAGCAGTTGGGTTAGGAGACTCCGGAGCCGTACTCGGTAGTTCAACCATAGGCAATGGTTCAGCGAGGGGCGTTTCGGCACTCTTTTCCTCTGTGGAGGAAATAGCGCCATTAGATTCCTGACCACCAGCCATAGTCGGGGGATCTGCTGGCCCAGTGTTCTCTCCCTGTTGTGATTCAGTTATAACAGGGAACCCCTGGACAAGTTGTACCGGTTCCTGCTGTTGGACTGTTACGTCCTCGGTCGGGGCCTCCTTGCTGTCTTCTTTAACAATTGCCGTATCCATGTCCTCGTCCTCATTTTTATCTCTTCGTTTCGCCTCGACATTCGTCCCAGGGTGCCTTACCGAGCTTTCCTCACCCAACTCAGCATCCGATTCACCCTGTTCGTCTTCGTCGACTGTAATTACCAACTTGTCATCCTTCACATTTGATCGAGCTTTCATTTTAGACTTCAACGTTGGTTTGTTCCCGGTATCTGGGGCCGTCGCCTTTTCTTTCCCTTTGAAGCTTCCGAATATCGTCGATTGTGACAATTTAGACGGCACATGGGTCGTTTTGCCTTTCGGCGGGGCTTTCGAACCTTCTGTGACCTTGCGCTCCGCCTGTTGTGGTTTTCTTCCCATCATGATAGCAAAAGCGTTCTTTGTTTGCGATGACGAAGTCATTGGCTTGGATGAACTGGCTTGAGGTCGGTTGAAGTTACTCTGTGGGATATTGGCGGGCGGAGGCATTGTAGAACTATCGCGCAGTTTTGAAGGGGGCCGTGCAGATGGAGCCATCGGCGCTGGAGGCGCACGTCTTTTGCTGGTATCCTTTGATTCTGGTACAGACTCAACGGATGTAGCTACAGTACCTGCGGAAGACTGTAGCAAGTTTAGAACAGTCGGCTGTTAATATATGTTTATAACGGCATACCTGACTCTGCGTAACATTATCCAAACCCCATCCTATTCGTTCTCCCAATGCCTCGACGTTGCTTGTTGTATCGACTCTCCCAACCCAAGGTGTTTCTGGCAATGGGGTTAACGGTGACAAAGGAATGAATTTGTTTAGAGACTGGGTTGCAGGTGTAAAGGGGATGACAGTAGTTGGTAAAGTAGCGTGAGGCATGATCGAAGATGCTCGAGGTGTTTCTGGAATTGCTTCGGCCTGTGGGTTCGTGTGAGACGTCGACGGTGGTTCGACTTGCATGGTCGCTGGATCAATGGAGGCCGATTCGATTTCTTTAGGAACGTCGTTTGTCTCGTCAACATCCATGATGTGAGTCGTTTCATTATCCTCAATTGTAGGCAATCTGGTTGGAGGACTTGAGGGGCCTGAAACGATGCGCAACTTTTCTTTTTCTTTGGATGGGGACTTTGACCGGGAACGGGCTCGTTTCGGAGAAGCAGCCAGATTGCGGAAGTCTACACGAGGAAGCTGCGCACCCGTAGTAAAAAGAGGGACAGATTGCGCGCGGCCGTTTCTCGGAGACGGTGGGGGAGTTGTGAAGGTTCGAGGTGGACTTGCGCTGGCGGTTGATGGGGGTGGTTTGTTCGTGGTTGCAGACCGCTTACGATTTGATCTACGGACAGTTGGGACATTGGGCTCTGAGTTCGTTCTGCTGTGACCTGGTGTGGTGGATTGCAGTTCGAGAAGCCTTGAGTTCTGGGGAAGGCTGGGCAATGTACCTGATGGTTCTTGTGGTGGTGAAGAGTCGCGCTTTACTCGTTTGAGCTCACGTCCTTCCAATGGAGACTGAGAACCAGGATTATATTCATCTTGAGGAGTAGGTGAAGCTGAACGCTTTGACCCGCTTTGCTTCCGCCTATGCTTCCCTTTCTTATTTGGCGATAACAAGAGCTCGTCCTCTGAATCTGTTACTGGAGTTCTTGAAGAGCTACGTGCATCAAGTTGGTTCTTCAAAGCATTACGCGCCAGTTTCATAGGTGAAGCATCTGCGACCTGAAGGATGTTGTCTGGTAGGATAACTTGTGATCGCGTCCTCTTCTCAGGGAAGATGGACTCTGGCATTATAAGTCTATGCACAAGATCACAAAAGACCTAGAGAATATTATTA